>VCCN01000334.1:506782-541052 GCA_006491835.1 Architeuthis dux | reverse complement strand
ATCACAAAACTGTTGTTGAACAACCATGTCGGTTATGATTTTCATTCTAAACTGATGTTTACACTACAAATTTACTTAGTTTTGTCTTTGAAATAGTCTTAAATAAAAGGAAATTTATTTGCAATGAGATATATGAAGTTTTTTTGTTTTTTTAACTTGATACACACTTTCATCTTTCTGTTTTTTGTTGGTTTGTTTTGTTGTTTTCTAACCTTGTCTTGATTGAAGATTGAAAACAATTAAGTAAGGGATTGTGTATGTGTTTTCAAGGGAAATAATTTATCTTAAATCTTTGGACCACACTGTTGTATTTATACCAAAATATATGTACTTGCATAATTTATCCATACATAGCATAAAAATTCTTGTTTACAGATACCATGCTAGTTTATTTAATAATAATCTTGATTTTCAGGTGAAAATCTAAAAGGCAGAAAAAGAAGAACTTACTAAGAGTTCCTTGGAAATTCACTGGTAAAACGACTGCAGTGGAAATGGCACAAATGACCCCCAAGTAGACCATGAGATATCTTTGAAATGAAAGGTACTGGACAGCATCACGACCACTTTTACGTAAAATGTCTGCATCTCTAAAAGAAAAAACATCAAACAACATTAATAATTCAAATAAAAAACAAGAATTACTGTAGATTTTGGCAGTTAAGACAACACTCAAAGCATCCAAAAAACACACCCAAAATGTGGCCATATGATAGGCCAAATACAAAAATCAATGCCTAAACAGTTTGCTAAAAGCATGAAATTCAGACTGAAATTGGGGTCTTGTCTTATCTGAAGGTCGCCTTATCTGCATCAACATACAGTATTTCATAACATTTTCTTGAAGTTTCTGCATATATTAATATAATAAGTAAACAATAAAGTCAGTTTAAACCTGCAGGCTAGAGCTTTCCTAAGGTGGATAGTGCAGTAATCATACAAATTCAAAAGTATTCAAATTTCTTAGATGAAACATTGTCAATTATTATTAATTTTTTTACTAGTATTTCATTTTAAGGATCGTTAGTAAGAAGAACGGATAGGAACATTTCGATCTGTGCTGCATACTAACAGTCATAGAATGGGAGTTACAGTAAAAAGCAACAGAAATTAAGATGAAAGAAATTCTAGTGGAACGATTAACTCTTAATGTAATGGACCACTTGATACTGCTCCAAATTACAGTAGAACTCTTCTGCAAATTGAGTAAAAAAGAATGGAACTCTTTTGTGAATAGAATAGAAAATAAAATAAAGTTATTTAAAAGGTCAAAGGGAAGTAACTTTGAGCAGAAGTTATTCCCTTTATAATGACATTCAAATTTTTATATGAATTTAAGAGTTTAATAATAATCATTGTAATTAAGGATGATTAGACCAAAATCAGACTAAAGCTACTTTTATTAGCACTGTGCAAATGAAAACTTGAACTGTCAAGAAATAACTGTTTCCATATTTTTAACACCAATTGATCAAATAGAATTTTTTTTAAAAAGATCAATAATAAATGGTTTTAAAATTTCATAAAGATGGTTTCAGCAGTTTCCTTGTTTAAAATGAAACTAAGTAATATTTATATTTATAATATTTATATCTGATTTTAGGACTGCTTCAAATTAACTCTTAAATTCATATTAAAAAAAAGAAATACCGAACTCAGTTAAAAAAAAAGAATTTTTTTTAAATTTAAAAAATTAACCAAGGGGAATAACCTCTGATCCAAGTTACTTCCCTTGCACTTTTAGGTAAATTTTTTATTATTATTCAATTCACAAAATAGTTCTATCTTTTAAATTTCTATTCATTGTATTTAGGAGCGGTTTCAAGCAGTTCATGAAAATATTTCATTTGTTAATGTGAAGGGATAAAAGGTCCTTATCTTTCTTTCAGATTTGAGAGAGAAAAGTGTGAAAAGTAAATAAAAAGCATCTATTAGATAAAACTAGAAACTTGCAATGTTCTGCTATGTAATAAAAATACATTTCCCTTTAAAGCAATGGTTCTTACCAGGGAGGGGGTTCATGCCCCCTTGGTAAATAATTTCCAGAGGGAAGTCTGCAGGAAAAAAGTGAGAATTTCTCTAATTATTTTCAGAATTCTCTTAAGAAGTGTTTGCATAATATTGTGATGAACAGGATATTAAGATTTATTTTTCTCACATTTGCTGTAACCAAAAGGGAAAGCAGAGGTAAGGTCAAGTACTGAAGGGGGCCATGATGGTAAAAAGGTTGAGAACCACTGCTTTAGAGTAACATTTGAAAAGCTTTTAATTCTTTACTTATCTTTAAAATTAAAATCAAATCCTGGGATTTAATGGGCCATAATAAATCCCACATATCTACTATATTATTTACTTGGTTTTTGCTATTAATTTATATTGGTCATTTTACAATTATAAAACAATTTTCACAAATTTTATAAAAAGGAGTATCCTATCACTAATGGACATACGGTAAAGATATGTAACCAAAACTAAGTGGATAAGTCAATTGTTTCAAATGGTGGGTAGGAGATATTTTCATCAGCAAAATTATTACAAGTGGAAGAGTACATTGTTACTGAGAGAAACAAACAGGAAGGAAGTGTGGGGGGGGGGGATCAATCACACTGTTCAGTATATATACTAGCCAAATATCCTGTTGTGGGACAGGCATTGAACTAGTTTTAACAATATGATTAGTTCAAAGACTGATTAAAAAGTTTGAAAAGTAAACTCACTTAACACGGATGAATGCAGGAATCCATGAACAAAATCCCTACAAGAAAAAAGATTTGTTTAGAAAACAATAATGGATAAATATTAAACAGTTTCTTGGTTTGGCATTAAGTGATCACTATTAAACCAAGAATTATAAATAAATTCAGCCATAGCACTAAATCTTTTCATACCAACTAGTAACAAAACCTTACTAAAACTGAGGCTATAATGCTCCCTCGCTTACACAAGCAATGTTCTATCGTTTAACGAAGACATATTCAGAAAACATTTATGCATTCCAGATATGGACTAAAAATGAGATAATCCTTGCTTATACTGATGTAAAATAACATTGCCTGTATGCTTTGTTCAGCTACCGTATAAGAAATACCAAAAATGATTTGCTTCAGAAAAACCACCATAATTCCCCCCCAACTACTAAAATCCACCACACTTGCCGCATACATAATAAATCCCCATGTTTCTATCTTCATTAGTTTCCCAATTATTAAGCTGCAAAAAGCATAATGAACAAGCCAGGTTAGGTCGTTTTTAAAAATCTAAATGAATCTTTAAAACATATGCTATCAAATGGTGAAACCCGCATGATTCGATCATTAATAGTTTCCAAGATATGGGGAAGTTCTGTGACCAATACATTTGATAAAAGTGACCTCACCTACAGCTTGGTCGCAAAAAAAACGATTTTTAAATGTATCTTTACTGGGATTCATTTTAAATACATGTTCATTGGCTTTCCAAACTGTCGCAACACTTTAGTGTGTTGCTGATATTTTCTAGATGTGGAAAAATTTCAATTTTAAAAAGTGTGTTGCAAATGCAAAATGTTTGGAAAGCTCCAATCTACACCATGACCAATTAAATTTTTACTAAAAACTTACTAAAAAAAAAAAAAAAAAAAAAAAAAAAAAATTTTTTTCTAGATGCAAGGAATAAATGGTGAAATTTTCAGCCCTTCATTGCGGCCTGTACACAGGACACATAACAGACAATCAAGCACAATCACTTCAAATCTGAAGAAACCTATGTAGACAGCAGGGCCTCCAAGAGGAATTTTATAATGGCAATACAAAGCTATTTTCGCAACCTGCACCCTCACTCACTGACTGAACAAACACCCTTGTCTTTTAGCCACCCTGTTTTCATCTGCCATAGCCCTTTAGCATGTCATACTGTATTCACTCGCTGGTAAACAACAGAATCAACCTATTTTATTAAATGGACATTTCATATCAATTTGTAAATTTCAATACACAGCTCTACCCAAGACAATCTTTGGCCCTGGTGCAATGCACCGATACACCCCCTCTCAGAGGCCCTGGTTGATGGTTTCTAATATTTGAAAAAACAATTCAAAAGGTTTAATACTCTGTCTTGAGAGTGTAGAGCGGCATCAAGAGACTCTGTTGAGCCTTCCGCAGTTGGATCATGGCTGCCATAGAATAGAGTTGTCCATCTGAAAATATACAACAAAAATTGGTTAAAAATAACAGAAAATATTCGGTGATTTCATATTTTACATATACAAAAATCAAAGGAACTGCGGCTTACAGGAATTATCTCCCTTCCTTTACAAACGAGCCCGTGTGTTTTTGTGTCAGTGCGTGCGTGACACAGGAACAATTTATTTTGGTGAGCATTTACACCAGTGTGTATTATTGCAGTTGTGCATGTGGGGGTGCAAATGAATTAAATAGAAATATTACTTATTTTATTAAAAATCAACTAAATAGCAATTTTTGACATCTAGACAACCAAAAACATCTAGATTTAAAGTTAACTAAAGTCTTTTGAAGTAAACTACAATCGAAGCAAAAGGGGAGATAATTCCTGTAAGCCGTAGTTCCTTTTATTTTAGGTAAGTAAAATAAGAAATTACCAAACATCTTTTTAAAATAGTGGTTTATCACAATAATATAAGGACAGTATGCTTGATTACCTTTATATAAACTATGAAAGATTATCAAAGTTTTTTTTACAAATTAATGTTGCATTGTTTATTTTAACAGTGTTTTTTATTTATATAATGTAGATAAATTAAAAATCCAGAATATGCAAATGAACATTAGTGGACTTGAATTACCAAAAATTAATATTGAAAAAACAAGTGAGAATAACTACATAATGATTTACAAAGTATTTGTATACAAATCATCCAACAAGATGATATTAAAAAAGATGTGGAAGAAAATTCACTTGTTTAAAATGAAACAATTTATTACATTAACATGTTTCGCCTCTGGGCTTCATCAGGATGTAAAGAAATACAAAAGTGTATGGTGTTCTTATAGGGAAATTTATCATAAGAGGTTATCACTCGGGGAGGACACTTTAATTTTAATTCGTCCACATCCAGGATAGTTTTATGGGTGTATAGAAATTCTGGCTAACTTGCCTTATCTCAGTCAGCTAAGTGTGTGTGTGTGTGTGTGTGTGCATGCACGTGTATCTGGCTTAGGTGTGGGTGAAAGAGTTGTCAGTGATGTATTTAATTAGCCGGCCTCCAGTTGGGCTATACCACGCCCGTTGATCGATATTTTGCATTTTTTACATATTAATTTAGCCAAATAAAGAGAAATATTGCAGAATCCAGACCGTTCTATTCTATTGCTTTCTAAAATTAATGTGGATTCAATGCATTTTCGTTTATTTTTGTTGTGTTCCTTCTTGACTGGGCTTTTCTTAGATTGAAGTTATGGCCCATTTTATTGCGGTGATTAACAATTATACTTTTTTAACCTTTATTTTGCATTGTTTAAATATAAATTTAGCCAAATAAGGAGAAATATTGCAGAAACAAGGCCATTGTTCTATTGTACTAGCTTTCCAAAATTAATGCTGACAATAAGATGAGTATACAGAAATTGTGCTTATGTTTGATCCAAATCATTTTAGGTATGAAATAAAAACTTTAAGCACTATCAGAGCAGAGGGTCCAGATCACGATGCATCTTCTGCAACCTTTAGTTCAAGATCAAAGCGTAGTATGTGCTTTAGACGTCAACAAAACATAACATAACTTCCAGTTTTCAATTTTAAACGTTATTATGATTGTAATTGGCACAATCTAGAGAAGTGGGTCCCGATTGTAAATTTTAAAGTTTCTCACCCGCGCTCACTCAATGTTAAAAATGGCACACAAATAAAAAGAAATAAGAGAATTAATGAAACCAATAAAAAAATGTTTAAAATTGAAAACGGGAATGCTATGTCAGATGGTTTTCAGTGACAGCAATAAATAAATTTTGTAACGTTTTTTTCATTTAAAAATAATTTTCAAATTAAATTTCATGAAGAAAACAATTAAAGTACAATCATAACGTTTAAAATTGAAAACGAGAAGTTAATGCTATGTTTCATCATCATGAGACTTTCTCTATTCACCTCTCCACAACGGCAAATTATGACATGAAGTCTTTTTAAGGTGGGGGTCCTGTACGTTCACGTGCAGGCAGAAGGGGTTTGGGAAGGAGTGGAGATCCCATGTCCCCGTGACTAGAGAGGGGAAAATCCCAAATCCCTGTCTCTGAGACAAATGCCATGAGGACCGGGATAAGCTGGACTTTGGTCAGAAGCTTCTCAGGACAAATCCCGAGCATGCTAATGGCGATTGCCTCCCGACCATCTGGCCAAGATATCCTGTGCAACTTCTCCCAGATATCCGAAGATACCCAAGCATGCCACAAGGACCCCCGAAGGGGCGTGGTTCTCTGAACTTTGAGGCCATGGCGGTTTCGAAGCACAGATACGCCACTTTGATCCTAGCCACAGCCAAGATATCCTGCGCAACTTCTCCCAGGACGATATCCGAGCATGCCATGTGGATCCCCGAAGGGTCATGATTCTCTGAACTTCGAGGCCATGGCAGTTTCGAAGAACAGATACTACACTTTGATCTTGAACTAAAGGCCGCAAATAGCGCATTCCGATCTGGACCCCACTGCTCTGATAGTACCTACTCAGATATGAAATAAAAACTTTAAAAATTAACTTCAAAATAACAATGGTGTAACTAAAAAAGTAGATTGAACTCAAAAGACAACTACAAGATATTTTCTAAGCTCCTAGACACATCCATAAAATACAATTGTATCTACTTTGATTATATTCTAAATTTGTAAAGATTTCATTACATTGTAACATTTCTAATAAAGATTTAGTAAATGTTTATTTTTTTCTATGTGGAATAAAAATAGGGGAAATATTATACTAATCAAAAGGAGGAACTTATTTGTACAGAAGTCAAATATTGTAAAAAGAAAAATTTATTTTTTGTAAAGATTATTAACATATATTAAAATTAAGCAGATTTCTTTTTTTAAAAGTGGGTCAAATAATATTTATAGCAGCCATAAAACTATTTGTGTCGATCATAATCCCGAATTACACTAGACCAGACGTCGTAAACCCAAATGTTGAATTCCTGAATACTTTCTTATCAGTGATGGATACAATATGATATTGAGGAGATGCTGAGAATGCCAAATGGTTGAAACGGCAAAGGTTGATATTCATGTGAATTCACTCTAAAGGGTTTTTATATAATAAATTCATTATCGTAAATACTAAATCTACAACCCTCATTGGACTAATTTTAAAAAATAGACAAAAACCAAATGATCGGGTAGAATTTTCAGAGTTAAAAATTAACCAGTTTTTTATTAATTTAAAACAGCATCAAAGAAAGGACCATTTGGTAACACAAGTAGTCTACCTTTGTTTTTAGGGATTTCGACCTTCAGCATTAATGTCAGGCATTCTGAGCATTTGGGAATTCAACATTTGGGTTTACAGAGTTCAGGCTAGTGTAATTTGGGATTATGGACCAGACCCAAACTATTTTTATCCATTTGTCAGAGTACATAGTAAAAGAAAAAGTAGCACAACTCTTGAAGTAGTGTGCTTACACCATAATATCAAATGTGTCCTGGTATCAGAGAAAATAACAGTATAACAAGCCTTAAGTCAGACCATAGATGTGCTAGTTCTTTTGTGTGAAGATTTAGCAAAGGCAGTGTTGCCAACTTTACTTTCATGTTTACATCTAAAATGGAGTCAAAAATATCTTGAAACATTCTTGATTCTCCAGATATGTATCTAAACTCTAGGAAATATATTACATATTAATAAATTAAATGTCCCTTTAATCTTCAACATTTATCTTATTAAAATATTATTTTATAATTAAATTAAATAAAAATATTATTTATTTTTATTAAAAATCATCTAAATAGCAATTTCTGATATCTAGACGTAACAAAAAACATCTAAATTGTCAACACTGGGCAAGGGGCATAAGTTTCATTTCAAAGAAAAGATGAGGCCAATTTGCAAGGCATTTAACTCATTTTGACTACAGTAAAAGTTTAGTTATAATGATAACTCTTTAGAAATGTAAAACTATATTTACATCACAAATGGTGTAAGACAAAACAAGTCCCAGTCAAAACAAACTATTGTCGCCACCATACCTAAATGCATAAATCACTGTATTTCTTGCTTATTCTCTCATCTGTTCAAAGATATTGTTGAAAATATCAAGAAAGGCTGCAGATACCAAGGAGTAAGAGTGATAAGAAAAAGAGAAAGTGTCTGTTTATCTACAGCACAGAAAGTCAAGCTATTGTAGAAACTGGACAGAGATGTGTGATATCTTATTAGGTATATACAAATATTCCAAAATCTGAAACCCGAAACACTTCTGGTCCCAAGCATTTTGGATAAGGGGTACTCAGCCTGTATTTATAGAGTTATTATCCATTACCAATAATGTTTTAATGAACACACAAATCCCATGCTGTCTATTTGAGCTTTTCTCACTGTCATCAAGTATGCTGATGGCATAAAGGCAACAATGCAACAAGGTAACTATTAGTAAAAACCATTTCATGCAGGAGAATATTTCGAATAATGAATTCTGCTTCCAGATAAAAGGAATAGAAATGTCAGAATAGAATTGTCATAAAAGAAATTCAGGCAAAAGTTTCACAAAAATATTATTCAACCTGCCCGGTATTGAAATTATCAATAAACTATTTGACAAAGTTGGACGACTTAACTGTCAACAATGGATCGCATCATAAGGACTGATTTGACTGATCACCGCTAAAGAAGCTAACATTTTTTCAACTTTCGTACTAAGCTGGCACGGAAAAGACTATTTGAGTTTTAGTAAAAAAAAAAAAAAGATTTTGAAAAAAATATTTTTATTAAGTCAAGTATTGTGAACCATTTTTATTCATTTTTTTTTACTGCTATTTACCATCATCTTAATTTTTAGTAGTTTTTTTTAAAATCACAATGTGCAAAATGGTTTAAAAATATTAATAGCATTTTAACTAAAACCAAGTTGGAAAAAAAAATAAATAAAAATTAAGATGAAGGTAAATAGTTAAAAATTAATAAAAATGGTTTACAATACTTCATCCAAATAAAAATTAAACAAATCACATTTTTACTAAAACATTGCTGTGCCACGGGCCTTACTGAATGTGATTAAACAAACTAAAAATAAGAATGAATGTAAATACCACTCAAAAATTAAAAATGGTTTACAATACTTGATTTAATAAAAAAATAAAATAATTGTTTTTTTACTAAAACTCAAACAGTCATTGTCGTACCAGCTTAGTACGAAAGAAAGATAATGTTTAACTTTTCATTGAAAATTGGATTCTAGTCACTTGTTTTTTCCACATAACTTGTTGTTTGCTGTCTATACCTTCCGAGCAAATTTTAAATTAAGGCAAGCAAATTAAAAATACACCATGCAAATATTAGAATATGACAAACAAATTAAGAAGTATGGCGCACAAATTAAAAAATACAGCAAGCAAATTAAAAAGATAAGTGAACAGACACTATTAATGTTACAGTTGTTGCAAATGAAATTTTTTTAATTGAAATTAGTTGAAATGTCCACTTTGGAAATCACTGGTTTCAGCTGTAGAAATTCAAACAGAGCCAAAGCAGTCATTTGGAATGAAAATGCATTTTTTATATGAAGCACAGTAAAGAATTAGATTCTAGTAGCAGCAATTTTTAAACAATTAAATAATAAACCTAGGTGAGTAACACTCCTAAGAAATCGGACAAAATCAGTTAACATGCTGAAACATGAAGAAAAACCTAATTGAAAAGTAAAGCAAGCAATAGATAAAAAAAATGGATCAGGATTCCATCGAGAAGATAACATCAAGATAAGCACTTTGATTTTATTTGCAAACACCCAGATCCTGAACCATAACCAGGGACCCAGACCCGAGCCATAACCACAACTCAACTACCACCCAGAAATGCAGACAGGTTTCAAAATAGAACTTCAAGCTCACAGAGTAAGAAAAAAAAAATAATATGATCATAAAAATTATTTTTTTAAATTCTTATGGAGAGGTTAGAACAAGAAACGATGTAGTACAAATGAGTAAAGCAGTGTTAGAGGAAAATCCAGACTATTTCCTTTCATGCCTGAATAGAGATGTTTTATTATAGCTTTATTTTCTCTTCTCACTTCTGCTGTTCCCTTTGAAGTAAAAAAACATTTTTGTCATTGATAACCCTGTCAGTTACCTCTACAGATAATGCAAAATTCTATTTTTCACTTTTTTTTTTGTCTATACCAGTGGTTCCCAACTGTGGGAGGAATTCCCCCCAGGGCGTGAATAAGGCTATAAGAGTCTAGTCAAGAGATAGGGTTTTTCACACTTCTATCTATCAAGTTAAAGGCTCGAAATAAGCTCAAAGTTAAGGATTTAATTAAGATGTGTTCTCTCACTAACAGACCCACAAATCAAAGAACTAGTAGCAAAAAACAAGAACAGAGATCACATTGATGTGTATATCAGTTATGATAGCAGAATTCTTATTTTTTTAATAAATTGGAATTTCAAATGATATGTTCTAATTATTTCCACTTGCTTTCTTTGAGTAACAAATTCACAGCAGCAGCTGTACAATTATAAAATTAAACTAATTATTATAAAGCTGTCTAATTATACGCCAAATAAAGTTATTTGAAATCATTCTTTCTTGCAACTTAATAAATGGAGCAGGTGGGGGATGCTAGTAATCTTATTGACAAAAGTGGGGAATGGCTCAAAAAGGTTGGGAACCACTGTTCTACACATTAACCTCAGATTGCAAATTGTTAACAATAATATATACAGGTACAGAAGTCCCCTTTATAATACGAGTGTACCCAAACATGTTCACCAGTGAATGAAGGTATTTACATCATAAAATCAAATAAATGTTTAAAAACACCATGTAATTATATGTTAATTGATTGCAAATTTAATATTTTAGTCATATTAAGTAAGTCTTTTGATAATTCTTTGTTCATTCATGGTTTTCTAGAAGAGTGGATGATAATATAGGTAAAAATGTTGGGGGTCCACGACCCACCTGCCTTATATAATAAATCACGCTATATTGAGGGACGCGTGTATTATTAACAAAACTTTTGGTAAAAGATCTACATCCATTAATCAAGAAAAAAAAAATAGAAACAATTTTTTTTGCCAGTAATTTCATGTGCTTTTAATCCGTTAGACCTTAACAATCTTCCTGGGTTTCTCTATTTTTCAGAAAAAATGTTTTATGAGGGTGGTTCTATTTACAATGTAACTATATTGTAAACGGGTCTGTTATATGGAAGTGAGGCTTCAAAGTATTCGGCTTCTTTGATATTTTAATGACGATTTTTCTGTGCTTTCATTAAGGTTTTTGGTGGCAGGGGCACGCGGGCTGCTGAGGGTGCAAGTGTCTGCCCGTGCAGTGCAAAAAAAAAAAAAAAAACAATGAAAGCACAGAAAATTGTCATTAAAATATCAAAGAAACCTAGTTAATAACATTAACAAGGAAAGTCTTACTTCCATACATCGGACTGAAAGTAATGGTCCGGTTTACTATACAGTTACATTGTAAATAGAACCCCCCTTGTAAAACGTTAAACCTTTTTTCTAAAAACTTCTAGGAAGATCGTTAGGGTATAACAGATTAAAAGCACAAATTATTGTTTCTTTTTTTTTTTTTACGACTTGGTTAACAGATGTAGATCTTTATACATAAATGTTTAAATTTGATATAGTTATCATTGTTCTTAATTTCACATGTATACAATACAATAGAAATGCATAAACATGTTTGTAGCACTTTTGTTCAATGGAAATACTATAAATTTATTAATGTTGGTATTATCAAACATATGAATATGTTTGTTATGTGGATGTAAGGATATCGGACAGAAGGGTAGATGTAAATGTGGAAATCAAAGATTGAGAAAAGCAGGTTACATCTCAAACATTTAATATCATTAAGATAAGCCTTTATGCATTTCGCTGCTGCAAGCGGCATCAACAGAAGATGTTTGAACATTGCAGAAAAGTACGGGAAGGCTTATCTTTATGATAATAAATATGTCTGAGAAATAACATGCTTTTCTCAATCTTTCATTTCCACATATTCAAATATGGTAGAGGTAATTTGACAATGTAAAAACCATAGCTGGTACCTAGTTTTTTAAAAAATAAACTTGGTCAATAGTCAAAATCTTTGACTTCGTTTATACCTAGTTTTTTGTTTTTGTTTTGGAAAACTAGGTCAGTAGTTAGTAAAGTGTATAAAAACTAGCTACTAGGTCAAAAAAGTTCAGTCAATAACTAGGTACCAGCTATGGTCAAAACCTACAAAAAGATAGAACCTTTCCTTGTATGTTGTGAGAAAAACTACTTCTTTAAAAACTAGCAGATCAGAGACAAATCTAGTCATATGAAATTGTTCACAAATTTCCAATTTAGAAAAATATGGATCCACTAATTGGGAATAATTATTCATAAGGGCAGGTTAAAAATGACTAATATAAGCACCACTATGAGGGAGATAAAATGCAGGTATCAGGAGTCTATAATGTTGGTCAACCGTCTCTTGCAAGAAAAAAAATTATATATGTTATATATGTTAAATTAAGATTGTGAAATACCTGAACATTTGTCATTTCATGAAATCCCTTGTTTCCCAATAAGTGTAGTAATGGTTAACAAGCTGGTGATGCTGACCATTACTACTGGAATGAGTTTGATCTTTACTTGGTGCCCCACTAATGTGGCCTTGTGTCAAACTAAGCTGTATATATGCTGTAAATACTGATGTCAATTATACTTAATATTTAGCTTAGTTTGACACAAAGGCACAGTAGTTGGGCATGAACTCATTACAGTTGTAATGGTCACAGGTTTGTTAATTGTTGCTACACTGATTATGAAACTAAGGATTTCATGAAATTACGCAAATGTTTTGTGATTTCACAATCTTACCGTTTTGTAACACTGTCTGTCTGTGTCTATATCAGTGAAATTGACAAAATTGACTTATTTTTTGTAAAAAAATAAAAAATAAGAATTTTTAAAAAAAAGTTTGATTTCACTTTGATTATATAGACTGTAGATCGTAAAAAATAGTTGTTTTATATCCTTGTTTTGATTAAATTAACTTTTGATCAAATTAAAACATTTATTGTTTGTGTAAAAAAAAAAAAAGAAATTAAAAAAAAGTTAAAATTTTGCCAATTTCACAGTGTAATAATTATATAAAGAAAAGTTTCTTTTTAGTAATTAAAGTTTTTATGTCACTATTTATTGTGGACGGACCAAGTGGGAGAGAGATGGAGATTGCTAAAGAGAGAGAGAGAAAGAGAGAGAAGGCAGAGTGAAGAGACAAGAGAGAAAAGCAAATGATGGGAACGATTTTTCTCCTGATCTCATATTGCAAAATGACATGTCAAAATTTAGATCTTTCTAGATGCTGAAAATTTCAATCCAACAGCAAAGATTTTACAGAAGCAATGACACAAGTGACACATCAACTTACCATATTTATTCGTGTAATATGCACTTTTTTCCAGATTTTGAAACCTAAAAATTAGGGTTACTCATTATACATGAGAACTACCCCTTTGACCACGAGAATGTGGCCATATTTGGGATGACATGACCGAAAATAAGTTATATATATATATATATATATATATGTTGTCCAAGCTAACTGATGTGTAACAGAGTTTAAATCCCTATAGTAATGTTATATTATCATTACCATAGAAAAATGTATTAAATATTCATTATGTTGCATGATATGTTGAATATAATTTTATTCAATATTTTATTCCGCAGTTATAATAAATATGACTAAACACTCCTTTTTCTATACATCATAACATGGCGTGCCACTGTGATCTCTGCATAATACTAAGGAAAAGTCACAGCGTATTAAACATGAGATGTTTTTTTTCCAGTATTTCATTGCTCATAATTAGCAATGCACATTATATACAAGTGCATATTATACACAAATAAATACAGTATAATAAAAACAATGTAAATTGTGTGATGTGTCCCAGACTTATAATTGATAACTGTATTAAATTTGCCATGATCATTTCATTGTTATCTTATACAAAAGGGGTTGGCAGACTATGGCCCAAGGCCTCATTACATCTGGCCCAATGACTTAGAATATGAATTCTTTGTGTTATCTTTGTTTAGCGACCAATAAAAGTCAGTATTGAAAAATAGGGCAAAAGTCTCATTTTTGAAGGGGCCTCAAATGAATCAATGTTTTAAAGCTAAAAACGTTTTAACACTGCATTCACTCAGCTAAATTTATACTATACTTGGGGAAAAAAAAAAAAAGAAACCCCAAAAACCCAAAACAAACTTCATTTATCGATAGTACATGGAGATTTATATTGGTATATACTTCTATAGTGAAAATCATTAAAGTAATTATAAAACAAACTGTTTCCATAGCCTTATATAGTCATTGCTTCAATTTTTATTGATCTTGGCTCACATGAACTTCGGCCGGCACAAAAAAGTTTGCCGACCTGTTACACAATGTCAATAGCCAAAAAAAAATTATTTGAAATTTGAGCAATATGGTAAAAAGAGAAAACTGGTTATAGTGTTTCTAAAAATAGGTTTGTTAAAGCATAGCATTATATGATTTACTGTAGACTCGAACCAAAAATGAAAAGCAAAGGGAAGAATCTAAGCGATTAATTAAAAAAAAAAAAAAAAAAAAAAAAAAAAAAAAAAAAAAAAAAAAAAAAAACAGTATGGCAACCAAACAAAATCAAACGCATACACGTTGTACTGATTTCCAGCCCCATAGACAGGATCTCTGCTGAAAATAAATGAACAAAAGAAGAATAGGAAAAAAAAAAAAAAACAACAAACAAAACAAAGGTAGATCCCTAGTTTTCGTGCCAAATTCCTGTTAGCCTTAAAATGAAACAAGGATTATCTCCCTTGTAAGAAAAACAGATTTTTTATTGCATTGAATAAATTAAATTGTTTTTATTTTTGCCTCGTTTTTAACATCGAGGGGGCGAAACATTGACGCTTTGTATGGAAATGAAATTGTTTTTTTCTGTTGGGAGATAATCCTTAGTTCATTTTAGGGCTAACAGGAGTTATCTCCATTTTACGCACGGACAATAGGAATCTACCCAAAACAAAAAGTAAAAAATACTGAAAGTTTTCATTAAATTAGATTAAACTAAATAAAACTAAATAAAAAGAAATAAAAAATGAGGAGAAATTGAATTTTTGAAAATTAACCAAATTTAATTAAAAATGCAGGAGAATATTAACATTGTGATGTTATTAAACAAAATTTCAACATTCAATTAGAATGTAAAAGAATCAAGAAACAAGTTGAAAAACTAGCCCCAAGTATTTTGAACATCGTGCAGCTTGTCCCTCATGTTCATTTTTGCATTTAAAAATGGTATATTTTTGTCGTTTTTTTTAATTCAGGACATTTTTTAGATCTTTTATCTCAGATCTAGAAGAGCTAGAAGGATCCACATTTGGCTTTTTTATGGTGCATTGACACTACTTTCTTTCTTGCCAGACAGAGCTCACGAGGTCGGCCAGATCCAGAGTTATAATTACTTAAAAATGGCTTCCAGAAATACCGATGAAATTTGGAGCCCACTTTGACATCTTTTTCTGAAAAAAAAGTAGTATTTTCTAGAGCTAGGCTAATAACATTTTCAAAATCTACAAAAAGAGTTGACCCGAGAAGAAATATCCAGTTATTATGGAATGGTGGCTAGTTGAAAATGGAAAAAATAATTCACACCAAACAAAATAGTCGTTGTTCTTGGATCCATAATGACTGAATGAGTAAAGATATTGAGCTAAAATTTTACAGGACTTCATTTCAGACTCAAAAGAACCAAAGTTGGAGCAAAATCGGTGATGGTCAAGTGGGGTCCACTTGACATGGAATGGCCCCTTAGAACCCCCATATCTCATACGCCCAATCAACATCCAGATTTGAATTCTATGCCCAAAAGTACGTCAGAAAAACATTGTACCATAAATTTCCCTCTCAGGTGGCAATGCCCCCTCTTCAGCCACTGGTCTAGAGTATAAAAAAAAATTGCTCAAATTTTAATAATCAACCTTTATTACCAATTTTCTTTCTAAAACTCATTTGCATAACTAATTAAGAATTCATTAAAAAAGAATTGCTTAAAAAATCCCCTGGCCAAATTACTGATAAAATGTATAATTTTTTTTATTTCTTTACACTCATATTCATGTAACTTATTCTGCACTAAAACATTTTCAGCTTTAATCCATAAGAACCCACTGTGACACTGGTGTCACATACAATTTAATTGATTGTGCAGTCTTATATAATATTATATTTTATTCTTGATTTTAACTCATGAAGTGTACTAAGTGACATCTACTGAGCATCTTGGTACACTCACGTGACTGTCAATTTGCCTACCCAGAATCCCACATTCCTTCAAGTAGAAATAGGTCTGGGTTCTTATGGGTTTTAATGATAAATTTTATTATAAGTCTCTGAATATACTCAAAGTGGCTGATCATCCATCCTATATGTATGTACGATCGTTCTCCACTTATACCCTCATCAAAGGGTGTCGCAGGATTAGGTACACATGGGTAATTGTCAGTAAGACCTACTTAAAGTTTGCCAGACCTATCAAGGCTTCGTCCTACTTACGGCACCTGGTATTTCACAATGGTCACCCATCTAGGTACTGACTAGGCTCAACGTTGCTTAACCAGAGATCTTATGAGAACCGGTGTATACAACGTGATTTGGCTGTAACCCCTTAGCCTTGGCAAGAGGTTCCTCAATTCTAATCCTGAGCGCTTAGCATAGAGGCATTGAGTACCATTTTTGAAGTCTTTAGTATGACTCAGTGGTGGATTGAACCATGGCCTACCAAACCAAAGGCGAGCGCTCTACCACTGGGCCATGTTGATCGGTATATATTTATATATTCATTTAATTTGGTTTGGTTTGTTAACCCTTTCCTCCCTAGCAGCCATGTTTGATTACTTCCCTGATGTGCCTGTTTGCCCTGAAACTAATCTAACAGCCTGTTGCTGAACAAAAAGATACAATGGGCAGAAAATAAATTGATATATCTCTTAATATTAAATGTATGCTTACTAAATCTTCAGTGATTATTCCCAATATTCCAAGTTCAGTGAAATAAAACCTTGAAAAAGGTATTATTATCGATTGATTGGAATTGTTATGATTTAAATTTGTGTATGATTTAAATGGGTTTTTTTTAGTAAATTTGTTTTATCATTTAAAAACAAGTTTTCGTTTATTTTCAATAATAATAAATTATTATCTATAAACTGCTTAGCAGTATCAGGCAAGCAATCAGTCCATGGTATGTGTTTTTTTAGTTCTCTTTTATCATTTTTTTCTATTACGCCTTGAGGCGTTATCAGGGAGGAAAGAGTTAATGCAAAGGAATGCTAAAATTTACCAGTACACATTTTACTTTTCTCTTTTTTTTTTTCAAATAATCAACACAACATAAATTTTCTGCATGGTATCAATACAAGAATTACTATTTCAATGTCTAGAACCGGCATGGACAACCTTTTTCGAGCAGCAGGCCTCATGAGATATTGCTTTTCAAAAATCGGGCAATTTTTAGTAAAAAGTACACTAAAATAAAACTATTTTTAAAGAAAATTCATATAAATTTTATATAACAAAAAAATAGAAAGAAACTAAATGTGTGAGTTTGATTGCACTGTTGCAGCAGTTCTTTTGATTCGAAGAGTGTCGGATGACATGACGTTCAAGCAGGATTGTTTGGTGAGAGCACTACATATTCTAGTAATCTATTCCATAGTCCTACAAGTCTATTGCTAAAAGAGAATTTCTGATATTCACTCTGGAGATATTGTGTTGTGTACATTTAGCTATGATAGAAAGGATCAGCCCCAAAATGTAAACACTTCTTCCTTAGGCCATTGCCCACAAAATTTCATTGAAATTCATTTGAGAACTTTTGGAGATATTGTGCTGTGTAATATAGCAACACAGGAGATTGTAACGAAATACACCCAGATCATGTGCTGTTGCTGGCCAGATTTGAAATCTGTGTTAAACTGTGTACATGATAAACTAGAGAGATCGGAAATTGACCTGCATATGCGGAAATAAAACCCCAGATTTAAATTTGAAGATCCGTGAATTTTGTCATCTTTTCTCTCCACACACTTGGGAGAGTTTTTGTCCAAAATGATTTTCCCTCCACAGAGAGATCGGCTCCCGTCAGACCAGGACAGAGAGTCATCATCATCGCAGTCTGCAGCCACGGAAGAAATGATCATCTCTCTTCTCTCTCTCCTTCTCTGAGACTATTATCTCTGATCCTCTCTCGGCATCTCTTTCCCTCACGGCAACCAGAGAAGAAGTACAGATCGGCCGTTATACTACATGTCGTGACTGAAAAATTCTTGGATCCGCTCCAAAACCTAAACACTTCCTCCTTAACACATTGCCAACCCTTCCACAAAATTCCATTGAAATTCACCGAGATCTTTTGGAGATATTATGCTGTGTACATATAGCTACGATGCAGGGTGATGATTGCGAGAAATCCCTGGATACGCTCCAAAATGTGAACAGATCTTCCATAGCCCATTGCCCACCCTTCTACAAAATTTCATTGAAATTAATGCAGAAATTTCAGAGATATCATGTGCACAGAAAGTAAAAAACATTAGTTACATTGTAAATAGAACGCCCCTCTAAAACCCAGCCCCAAATATTTTTTTCTTCAAAACGCAATACACAGCATTAAGACACAGCATTAAGACACAGCATTTAGTGTTGGAATGGCATTGATAACTTGAAAACTGTAAGGAGAAGCGGCACCAAAATGACTGGAATATGATTAAAAATACATAGAACAATAGTTTGTTTGCGCTTATAAGCAATAAAACTAATTACTTAATAATTTTAATGAGAAACTTGGACATTTTTTTTTTTTTTTTCAAATTTTTTTTTTAACAAGGTTTTTTATTATTTATGAGGTATCTGAGATTTTAATAAACTGTTATTATGCTGGTATAATCATGAAATTAAGTCATATAGAGCCGCAGGTTGCCCATGCCTGGTCTAGAAATTAAATGAAGCAAATAACTTTATTTAAATGTATGCGTAAGGTACTTACTTATCTTCATTACGACTGACCAAAGCAATTCTTCCATAGTCCCAAGCCAGTCTTCGTAAAATGGAAAATAACAACAGTAGAGCCTACAATAAAAATAAATAACAGATTATGTACTGGATTTTAGTATAACAGGATTAGTATTGCTAACAGGTCTGGTTAGTCACTCAATAGAAACTGTCACGTGACCAACGTCTTTTGGCAAGCATTCAGTGTTGGGAGTGATTAATTAAAAAAAAAAAAAAAAAAAAGAAAACCAAGAAAAGGTGATCAATGAATAAGTTACTTCTCGCCTTTTGTCTGGCAGTGACCACTAAAAAGTCCAAATTTTCAAAAAACAAGTGTGAATGCTGCCGGCCACAAACTAAGGGACAAATATAGCATGAATTTACATTGCAAATTGAACCGTACACTAAAAACTTACTTTGGGGGAGATTTAAAAAAAAAAAATTTTTTTTCAACAAAAGGAGTATATTTTCAGCCATCTAGCGCCATTGGTGCAGCCTGTATGCACAAGACATAGCCAGGCAGGCAGAATCTCTTAGAAACCGATGAAACCTATGTTGACAGTTTTGGTTGAGAGTTTCTAATATTTATATCTGCTGAAAATTAGAACATTTCTGACTTGTTCTAACTATTAGCTTGAAGATATAAGAAGTCATGAAAATTGCACTGAAAAACAGATACAAAGTTCTAGCTAATTTCAAAGTTCTTCAACTTGTTTTTGCTTACACTAATTCCCTGAAATGAATGGAAACAGCCGTAGTTGAGCTTGTTTCTTATCTTATTAGTCGATTTTGTTGACGGCAGTAATCTTTTTTCCCCCTGTTAATTTTATGTCCATGCAAGAATCAGCAGAAAGATCACCATGTTTAATTCAAATAAGCTGTTTACCTAGAAGTTACAAATGTCTAAAAAAAATCATAAAATCTTAAAGTTAAAAAGGACCAGTAAGAAAAATACATACCTGTACAAATTGTTAATATGATTGTAAAAACTTAAGGATATTTTAACATAAAATAGATGAAAAAAATATTAATGCAGTGGGGCAAAATAGCTATTTTTAGTGGCCTGTACCCACATGTAACTAAACTTTGTAAAATAAGATTGTTTAAAATTGCCACTGTATTAATATTCTTTCGTCTATTTTATGTTAAAATATTCTTGTTCATTGTTTTTTAAAAGTTTTTACAATCATATTAAGACATTGTGCCAGACACATTTTATTGGTGTTTAGTCAAGAAGAGACTACTTACCAGCCAAGCCACAAAATTAAGAAGTAAATTCACTGGAATTCCTCCATAAACATCTCCTCGGGGAAGTGAGAAATTTCCCTGGTGGTTGCAGGATATGTCCCCACGGTCAAAGAAAGAATTCTGTGATGGATAAGCCATCTTGGTTTCAAAGCAGTTTCTTTAGAAAAGTCAGAAGAATCCAATGATGATCCTCTAAACACCACCATCATGTCTGCAAAGGAAAAAGAAAACTTTACTCTTTACAGGCTTACAAAGAAAAAAAAAGAAAAAATATTATTACTAATTGAAAAGGCTAGGCAATTTTTATTACAGGAAATAATTGCAACTGAGCCATAATCAAGGTCACTCTTATCAAATTTATTGCTCACAGAACTGCCCCATATCTCAGAAACTATTAAAGATAGAAGCATGCGGTTTTCACCATTCGATAACATGTATTTTGAAGATTCATTTAGATTTTATAAAATGACCCAACCATCACACTTTTTGATGATTGATTGTTTAACGGCACATCGACCCTTGGTGGGTCATTTAGTGCCGGATTCAGTAAGGGGAGGGAGGGATCCATGTCCCCGTGACTAGAGACTTGAGGGGGGAGAATCCCAAATCCCTCTCACTGAGACAAATGCCATGATGACCGGGATAAGGGGTGGAGATCCCAAAGGCTTCTCAGGACGAATCCTGAGCATGCTAATGGTGATCGCCTCCCGACCAGCTGGCCAAGATATCCTGTGCAACTTCTCCCAGGACGATACCCGAGCATGCCACAAGGCCCCCGAAGGTCCGTGGTTCTCTGAACTTCGAGGCACAGATACTACACTTTGAAAATAACTCGGACACTAATAAAGATAGTAATGTATCTTTCACCAATAGCTCATTTATAGCAGATTTATTATGTTATGCGGCAAGTGTGCTGGTTTTTAGTAGTTGAGGAATTATGGTGGTTTTTCTTAAAAGTTTTTCACTAAACGATAGAACATTCATTGTGTAAATGAGGCAGCATTATATCCTCGCTTTTAGTGAGGATTTGTAACTAGTTGTATCAATGCCAGCAAGAAAAAGCATCTTGCAACCAGTGTTGCCAATTTAGCGCGTTTCACACTAGATTTACCGCATTTGTTTTGGCAGTGCAAAAAACGCTAAATTAGCGCGTTTTTTGCCTAAAACTTACCTTTTTGGCCCTTTTCTGGCTATTTTTGACCATCTTTAGCATCTTTTGGGTGGTTTTTGTCCACTTCTAACTATTTTAAAAGTTTTAGCGCTTTTCAGACTAGTGCGAAAATATTTGAGTTGGCAACACTGCTTACAACATGAAAATGTTTAAGTTTACAGTTCTTTCAATTGTGGTTTTCTCATACAAATTTCCTTGCAGATGCATTCTCTGACAAATCATTAAAAAAGAAAAAAAGTCACATTTGTAACCACACCCTCTCAGAATTGGCATGCCAAGTGAGGTTTTGCTCAAGCCTACAAAAATGAAATCCGTGCTTCAAAATTATGATATGATAATGTTATGACACACCTCCCTCAAATTTGACATTTTGGGGGAACTACCCTATGTTTACAAGTGCATAACTGATCCTAATTAAGATAGAACCATGGGATTTGCACCATTGAATATGCTGTTTTGTCCTAGGATGTCCCTAAAAAAATTTTAAAAAAAGAAGCTATAATTAAGCCTTCATCATCTTAATTAAGTTTTCTTTTATTCAAAATTTATATAGAATTCATAATACAAAAGGAATTGTTCACCCCCAAAGGCTGACACACTAATGTGTACTAATATTCTTATTATAGTTGCAGGGTATAAACTAGGCTAATGTTTCATTCACATATCTGTCTAATATGAAGCTAAAAAATAAAACTCCTTGATAATCCTTGATCTTTAATAAAACATTTTTTAATACAATCAAACAATGGAAATCCTTTGACACAAAATGACATTTAAGAAAATGTGCATATTAAAAAAAATTCATCTTGTTTGACAGATGCTAGGTTTCAGTTTTTTTTTGGCTGCATTTATTTCTTAAAAAAAAAAAACCCACAAAAAACCAGATTACACAGATAAGATAATCTGTTATGAAGCAGTAACTGATGTTTTATCACTCTGTTATCCTTGTAGTACAAAACAAAAGGGTGAATGTTTGCCTGTTCATCGACACAGTGTAATTCTTAAACAGCATCTTGGACAACAAAAGTATAATTTTCACTAAAAATAAAATCCCCAATAATGATGACTTCATGTAAAATATTTTCTTTTAAGGATTTCAGATAGCTACTCTAAGTTTTGACAATGTAGTGATGTTTGGTAAGCTTCATTATTCTTTCAGAAAGTAATTCTACAACATCGTCAATAGAAGAGTTGTGGGATTCTAAGTTAGGTCTATCAGTAGTAGTTGTCCATTGGCTATTGAGTCCCTATCTTGGACTCCAGTGATTGAATATAGTCTATGATTCCATTTTTACCAGGGCAATCTCTACATTGCCCCAGTATGCATCTAGGAGAGTCTGTACTACATCTTTTAATCAGGGATACTACATCTAAATCCTTTTTTCCTCATGCTGTTATCAAGATAGGATTTTGATGATGTCCGTCCGTCCACACACTCACTGAATGAGTGCCACTACTTCCAGTAATGGCCTCAATTTCGCGCAAGTTGAAAACCCAATCTTTGTGATTTCTCTCTTTGTAAATGGTGTATATTTCTCTCAAATATCCTAATTAGTGGTCGACCGATATGGGTTTTGGCTGATGCTGATATTTAGAGAGCAGGCGGCTGATGGCCGATATGATTTGGGATTTTTTGCATCTGATAAAATGCAATTTGATAACAAATGAGACACAAAAATGGCTGAATTTAAAACGTTATAGTCTGTCTGCATTGTCACTGGGAGTAGATCTGCACTGTCTCTGCAGTGCACTTATTTTGAATTAAAAAAAAAATGTATCAACCAAATAATGTCCACAGGTAATCAAAAAAACTAAACTTTGTAAAGAAAACAAAAACAAAAACAAAAAAAAAACAACTTATGAATGAAAAATAAATAAAGTTTTAGTGCAGCAACATCTTTGTTTCTTACATTATACATAAATAAATATTAAATAAAATAAACAATTTTCTAGTTTTGAGAAGGGTTATTAATATTCAAATGGTTCTTCGGAGAATTGAACTCCTTGTTATTTATGTTGGCCGATCCATTCTTCAGGTGTAAAATCCGAGTGTGATGGGTTAAACTGAAGTTATGTTTAAAGGGGGTAACCCTTATAGCACATGGCCCAGTCTTTCTGTGTCTTTGTCTTGTCGGGTTTAGGTTTGTTGAGAAGTGGAAGCCACATCGGGTTGAAATCCACACTTGTCTGGCTAATGCATTTAGTCGTCATTTTGATGAGAGCTGCCTCTTTGATTTTTCTCTGCTTCCAACATCGTTCTCTCAGATTTTACACCTGAAGAATGGATCAGCAGAAACATAAAATAACAAGGAGTTCAATCATCCAAAGAACCATTTGAAAATAAACAATGTTAGTTTAGTTCACACAGCCGCAACTGTTTTCTTTGTGTTTGGTCCCAATGAATATTTATTAACACTAAAATAATGTATTATTTACTTGAACACAGAAAAATATGCATAGTCTCTGTTTGGGAAATGGAAAAGTTATAAAGTGTATACATTAGTTATAAACACTGTATAGTCTACTTCAATGTTTACCTACACAACCAGCCGACAGCTAAAGAAGCCTAAGCCTATCTTCCCTTCCTTTCTTTAATAGGAAAGAAAGACTTAAAAACCAACACGACTGCCTCCACCCTCCCTCGATACCCCCCTCACTGTGTTGTATGGTCATCTCTCTAGACTTTACTAGCCCACCTCCGCCTACCCTTTGATCTCGCCAAGCCAATGTAGTTCAATGTCAGAACACAGAATTCATGAAAAATTCACATGCTTTTTTTGCAACCCTCTCTTTCAACCTTTTAGTTTTAATTTTAAACTAAACTAAAAGGTACTTTTTTTCTATTAGAATAAAAATCGGCATCATTGAGCTCAACAATCGGCCGATACTGATTATCTCAAAATGTCAAATATCGGCCCGATTAATCGGTCGACCTCTAATCCTAATATTAGTCTTTTGAAGGCCCTTTTTGCTGCTTTGGACTTCTTAAGGAAATACAATTGGGTTTGCCTGGCTAGAATTATCATCATCCAAATGGAAACTTCTTACTTCACCACAAACTTCGAATTTCAGGTAGAACTCAATATTATTTATTGGCGATAGAGTCAATGTTTCAAGGCTATGTGTTGACATAGATTTGTTCATCTTCAAATCCTTGATTGTTCTCATTGCTAGAGGTTGTACTTGAACTGCCTGAATAATCTTTAAGTTGCATTTTTGAGGCCTCAAGTACTTTCAATTTTGTATAGTAATTTGTGCAAATATATTTACTTTCAGAGCCAAAGTATGCTGAATATCAGCTTTAGCTTTCAGCTCTTCAGGAAATATCCTTAGGCCTGTTGTAATAATGTTTTTATATACTAGAAATGAATAACAGCCAGTAGCGATTGGGGGGGGGGGGCATGGCACCCCCAGAATTTTGGCTGGCTGGAATTTCGTAGGGGTGTAGCTGATATATGATTGATTATCTCAGATTTGAGGAAAAAAAAAAAATAAAATAAAAAAAATAAAAAAATATAATTTTGAACATGGCAGCTTTTAATGTAGTGTTTCGGCACAAGAAGACAAAAGCGGAGACGACCAGTGAAGTATAAAAATGAAGATTACTTGTCAGATGCATTTCGAGTTTTGTCCCCCCCCTAATCTCGTCCCCCCGCTCTCTAAGAACTAGAAACGCCACTGATAACAGCATACTTTTTATAGTTTTTAGTATTCATCTTAATTAAAGATTTAAATTATATAAAATATTACTTTATTAAAATGGTATATTGAATAAATAATTGGCAATAAAGTATAAGGTATAGTGGGTATATATCATACATGAATAACTCTCATATAGATAGGCTACATACAGTAATGATGTAATAAGGATACTTATGTGGCCACTTTTATTATGATTTTATTGTATATTTTAAACAAAATAAAAGGAAAACTTTCTTATTAGGTATTAAATTGATGAAGGTTTGACTATAGCCCTTTAAGTACAAAATTTTTTAAAAAAAGGGTAAGGTTCAGCCTGCTTACGTAGCAAAAAAAAAATCCAAATCTAATAGTTACATATGATAGAGGGTCCCTGCATTTTATGAGAAATTATTTATGACACATACATAACATTACATAAATATGCAGGAAGAATCACTTAAAAGCTTAAGAAACCTATGTTGACAGTTTTGGTTGGGAAAAAAAAAAAAAAAAAAAAAAAATTAAATTTTACTACATTGAAAAGGCTAGACAATTCTTACTACTAAAAATTATTTTATCAAGTAATGCTAGCAAAGAAAAGCATCTTATTAAAACTTGAAAATGTTTTAAGTTTACAATTCTTTTCATTGTCGTTTTCTCATACAAACTAGCTCTGGTGCAGTGTTGCCAACTCAAAAAATATTTTTGCGCTAGTTTGACTGCCAAAAAGTGCTAAATTTCTTAAAATGGCCAAAAACCACCAAAAAGATGCTAAAAGTGGTCAATAATAGTCAGAAAATGGCAAAAAACAGCCAAAATGTTTTAGGCAAAAACGCACTAATTTGGCGCTTTTTGCACTGCCAATACAAGAAACGCGCTAAATCTAGCGCGAAACTCGCTAAATTGACAACACTGCTCTGGTGTGGTTGGTATGCGTTACACATACATACATTAGGCAGGCAGAATAACTTAAAAACTGAAGAAATTTATAGTGACAATTTTGGTTGACTGTTTTCTAAAAACGTCAGAGAGAAAACGTTTGACTTCAGTGAACAGACAAATGAGTTGAATGCCAAATACCAAAATGGAAAGAAAGTATGTTATAAAACAGTCAGCGAAGGGGAAAATATAATTGGGCTTAATAGTGGCGGGCAAAACAGAAAATAATTTCTTAAATGGAAATAATATGTGTTGATTTACTGGCCTGTAATTAGGAACATACCAACTAAACAGGCAAATTATAAGAAAGTTTAGCACATGCCGATATGTACTTCATAAAGGTTTTTACATCTAACTTTCACACCCTGCGTTTAATGACACAGAATGGAGGCTACTTCCTTTAACACCCGGTCCAAATCTGTGAGGTTAGATTATTGAAACTAGACTAAATACCTGCTCTAACGGGCGGGATAAATTACTGTAAATATCTTTTGGTACACATACAATAGTGGGGTCCAAAGATTTAAGACAAAGTTATTCCCATTGAATACAGACAAAATTAATCTCTTACATAACTATTGTTTTCGGTTACGCAAGACAAGATTAGAAAAATAAATAAATAAAATTTTTTAAATTCATATAGCTCATCGCAAATAAATTTTGTTTCATTATTTTTGGACCCCACTATTGTATGTGTACCAATTTTTTAAAGAATTTATAAGATAGATAGATAGATAGAAATCAGATAGTGTTTAATTTCATTTGTTTTTACAAAGTGATGTGACTTTTAGAGTCTTTTGTTTGTTACATTCCTGGAATCTTGCAAAAATGTTAAATGTATGTACATCTATGCTTAACAGAAAATAAACAGTTATTCTTCCTCTTACACTCAGTCCCTCCCTATGAACGATACTAAAGTACCCATTGTTCTCCCTCTCCCCTCTATGAAATCCCCACTTGCTATGCAAATAAGCAATTGTTCAGTAGCAGTCAGAGGATTCAGCTGAAAAAGTGGCACAAATAGTATCCATTTTAGCATGAATTTACATTGTAAATCTAACACCACCCTCCCTAAAACTGAGGGGGAATTTTCAAAAAGTAATTTGCTTTCCTTGGGTCACATTGGTACACAGAAAATTTCATGGTGTTATGTTGTATGGTTTCTGCAGTAGGCTGTGACAGAAACCAAAAGTCACTGTCCACATGTGACATGTGGACAGACTTTTGGTGAATTATTGTTAATGAATTCTTTAAACAGGGACAAGAATTTGTCCATCACCGGCGTTCATACTTTCTTTTGTTATTCATATTTGATAGCTATTTGTCGTGTGTATATAAACACTTCTTTTTTAAAAAACTTCTTCCTTTACGATGTACATCATTCCTCTGTTAAGATTATCTGATTTTACGCTTGTTCAATATGTCAAATGCAACAGGTTATGGGCCCAGGAGGGATACGCGGGAGCTGATTGAATAGATAGTGTAGATGAGAAGAACTATGAACTTTGGGAAATAAACTTTAACAAAAAAAAAAAAATCAGACAGTATAGCGTTAAAGAAAGGTGACGCAGAGGCATGCCTACTCGATAGGGATGGAAACCTGGTGACAGCAAAAAAAAAAAAAAAAAAAAAAAAAAAAATCTTCATACCCGCGGGACATCTTCTCCGTTAAGACAGCAACAGCCATATTCAAAGAGTGCCGAAATGGTCCAACACATAAGGACGGTACAAGATTGAACATAAAAGGTGTATAATAGACTTTACTATTTAAACAACTCAGAGAATAATGAAGACGATAGTGGTGCTATGATATTCGGACTTGGCACAAAATCCTGGGTCATTGTGGTTATGAGGATGTTATGAGAATTACAAGATGTAGGAGAGGGGGGGGATGAGGAGTTAAGGGCAAAGTCGCTAAGACCAACTTGGACTGAAAGGTATGCACTCGGGGGGGGGAAATTTGTAGAAACCGACAACCGGATACGCGAGCGAAAGTCAAACTAGTGCACACTGCTTTCGCTGGCCCTATAGAACCAGTGGCAAAAGAGGGATTTAGATACACTGTGGAATTCACCGATGACTTCTCAGGTGCAGTGTTTGTATTTCCTGAAAAACAAGAGCGACACTTTGTCGGTCACTGAAAAATTCATTGCCGATTCAGCTACAATCAGTCCCATGACTAAGTGTTTGAGGTCTGATAATGGTATAGAATTCACAGCAAACAATTTTCAGTCATTGCTCAGTAAGAATGGCATCAAGCATGAGACTTCAGCACCCTACTCCCCCCACCAAAATGGTACAGCCAAGAGAAATTGGAGAACTCTTTTCGAGATAGGCAGGTTGTTTTCAATTATCATACACATTGCTAAGACGTTATGGCCATATGCCGTGAGGACTGCTGTGGTAATTTGCAACAGATGCTTTAACAGTCATGTAAAGCAAACGACATGACAGGGAAGAAACCTAACCTTTCAAACATGAGTTTTGGGATCAGTTTGCTACGCATACAAGCATGACAAGAAATTAGACTCCAAAGCACAGGCTAGTGAAGTTTGTCACTAAGAATGTAGTTGAGCAGCAGACCCAAACTGACCCACCAATTGTAGATGAGGATTCCGACAGAACAAGATACGTGTCAGGTCAGAAACCAAAAGGAGACCAAAAGTTAAATCTCTGACAGCCAAGATAGTACTTGGCCAGTAGAGGTCATATTTCATGGTACCCCAAAAGAAACAGGAAATCCCCTCAGTATTTAAAGGACTATGTAACAGATGTTGAATGTGATGACCAGGCACTAATCAACATTGTGGCACATTACACACAGCTCAGTAACAGTTGCCAGACTTACAAGGAAGCTACAAGTTCAACTCAATCACATATTTTTAGTTGAGTACCTTTAATTGCTACAAAGGTTTTCAACGTTTTTTGTAGTATCAGGTGTGCTCAATAACATACTAAAAGTCTACCACTGTCTGACCACTGGAAAGGTGTAATTTTCAAAATGACTACCAAATCCTTAAAATGCTCATTACTCATCAAAATTATACCTTTCAAACCTTTTGCTGAAATTTTTGGGGGGTGTTTTCATTAAATGCAGCCAATTAATTTTGCAGTCAACTTGAACGTCATTATAAAAAACGATACCTTTCCGGTGGTCAGACTGCGGTAGACTTTTTGGACCTCATACTATTGACATGTTATCAAACACATTTTATACTAAAAAAAAAAAAAAAAAAAAAAAAAAAAAAAAAAAAAAAAAAAAAAAAGGAAAGAAACAGAAAATTGGAAAAACTTGTCTAGGATGAATAGTGAAAGAGTAATGGGAATTTAAAGATTTGGTGGCCATCTTGAAAATGATACCTTTTCCGTGGTCAGACTGCAGTAGACTTTTAATATGTTATTGAGCAGACTTGATGCCACAAGAAACAGTTGAGAAATATTTTGTACCAATTTGGGGAGCCCCAACAAGTTTGGTACAAAAGCCCCCCCAAATTGGTACAAAATATGGTAAGGTGATTTTCTTTCATAAATGCACTCGACTATTGGATTAATGCTATGAAAGAGGAAATGGATTTCTCAAGGAAAATAGCATATTCACACTGACCAATTTACCAGAGGGCAAAAAGGGCAGTTGGGATTAGATGTGTCTATGCAATCAACGAAAATGTAGATAGATATGAAAAATACAATATAAAAATGTTGCTAAAAGGTTACAGTCAAATAATCGAAATAGATAAGACTTTCTCCAACTGCAAATATCACATCGATCTTATCCTCTATCAAATGTGAAAACAGCATATTCGCATGCTCTGATCGATTGTGAAATTTTTATGGAGCAACAGGAAGGCTTTGTTGAGGTCAAGCTAAACAGAAATGAGAAACCAGTTTATAAATTAAACAAGTCATTATATGGACTGAAGCAGTCAGGTAGAAATTGGAACAAGATGTTACATGACTAAGCAAAAAGGGTTTATGCAGAATGATAAGGAGAGAATAATGCTAGTATTGTGGGTTGACAGCCTAATCTGATGTGAAAAGAATGCTGACAGCCGAGTTCAAGATGAAAGATCTTGGGGAAACTTAGGCATTTCTTAGGGATTGATTTTGAGCTATGTGAAGGAAAGGTACTATAAATACTAGAGAAGTTTGGTATGTCAGACTAAACTTGTCTATTTTTTGTTCACAAGTTTACAACAATAGCAATGATGATCCAGTTGATCTCAGAAAATATAGTGAAATAGGAGGTAGTCAGATTTATTTGATGATATGCACAAGACCTGATTGGAGTTATTTTGTTAGTAAGCGATCACAATACTTATCCGAGCCAAAAGACCAACATTGGACTATCGCCAAGCATATAAGGTGTCTAAATGGTACAAGCGATTACAAGTTGTGTTACAGCAAAGGCGAGGAAAAACTGAAAGTTGAGGTGTACAGCGATGCTGATTGGGCATCAGATCAAGATGACAGATGAATAGGTACTGTTTTAGTTTAACCAAAAATGGTCCTCTTGTTTCATGGAAATCAAAGAAGCAAACCACACAGGAGAGTTTGTATAGTATAACGCTGGTTGTACTTCTTCACACCGAGAGAGAAAGAGATGATGATAATGACGACGACGTCTCTTTCCGGGTCTGTTGACGGGAGCTGAATTTTCTGTGGAGGGAAATTAATTTCAGAGAAAAGGCTCTCCCACGTGGGTGGAGAGAAAAGACAAAATTCAGGTTCTTCAATTGGAAATCTGAGGTTTTATTTCAGTCGATATAAGAGTCCTCACGGGTCACATCGAGGTACGGAATTTCGTTTCATTTAGTTTTCTAAAGGAGTTGTTCCAACTTCTTCCACCCATCCGGGTGAAAGAGCCAAATCAAGGGTTCCTCCTCTTCCGACCTGTCGCTGCTGGATTCAAATCTAAGACTACTCTGCTTTTAACCGGCTCTCACCTCCCTCACGGGGAGGTAGCCTCTTTGTGCGACCTGTTGCTAACCGCTTCAGATCTCAACTCCGTTCTATTTTAAAATCTGGGCCCCTTTTAACAGACCCCCCCAGTAATATGATCTGTCCAGTCTGTCACGTACACAGTTTAACACACATTCTTAGCCCCGGTAACTCAATATGGGCTTTTTTGTCCCATACACAGAGTACAATTTTGTTACATTTGTATCTTGTGCAGTTATTATGTGGAATGGACAGTGAGTGTCAATATGTACTGGTTAAAATCTTTGAGGATAATCAAGGAGCAATTGCTCTTTCCAAAAATCCAGTATATCGTCAAAGATGTAAACAGGTTGACATCAAATACCATTTTATTCGTTTAACACTCAAAGATGGTGAAATAACTATTGTTTATTGTCCTGCAGCAGATATGGTAGCCAATATTATGACCAAACCGGCAACAAAGGAAAAGTTAGTAATATTTGAGAAATTTATGTTTGGTACTGAAATATAAACTCCTTTTTGTTTGTGCTCTCATATACAGGGTGTCCCGTAATTGTGTCCTCTCTGCAAACGTTGTAAGGGGGTAACTTTGTATTGATTAGGCACCTAATAGTAACATTCGATTTTTCCACAATCAAGCCTAGTTAATACAAAGTTATTCCCCTTACAACGTTTGCAGCGAGGACACAATTACGGGACACCCTGTATATGTGTAGCAATACAGGGCTGTACAATATGAGAACATGATTGTTTATTAAACAGGGACAATAATTTGTTTGTCACCAGCATTCATACCTTATTTTGTTATTCATATTTGTTAGCTGTTCGTCGTATGCATATAAACGCTACTTTTTTAAAATAAAATTTCTTCCTTTACAACGTACATGTATTTTATTCCTCTGTTAAGATTATCTGATTTTACGGTTGTTCCTACCCTAATTATGTCACGAAATATGTCCAGATCATGTTACCAGTAGCCATTGGGGATAGGAACTTGAACAGATTTGAAATCTGTGTTAAACTGCGTAGTACGTGACCAGCTAGAGGATTGGGTTACCAAAAAAACGTTAAAGATTTAAAAAGAGGGAGGAGCGTATGACCATCAGCAAGTATAAAGGCTAGATAGAAACAGAAGGGAGGCAGTTGGGGTCGGGAAGCAGTTAGGGGCCGAGGGGCTGAAAGCCTATTAGAAGCAGTGACCAGTGAGAAATTTGAATCCGTAGTAGTAGCAGCCCTGAAAAGTGACCAACTCTTTTAGACAGCAACATGCAACAGAATTTCTGTACCTCAACGAAATCCGCAGACCAGCCCAGAAATTGACCTGCGTAGTGCGAAATAAAACCTCAGATTGAAAGTTGAAGATCCGTGGATTTTGTCGTCTTTTCTCTCCACACACGTGGGAGAGTTTTTGTCCGGAATGATTTTCCATCCACAGAGAAATTTGGCTCCCGTCAGCAGACCCGGACAGAGAGACATCATCATCATCATCATCATCACAGTCCGCAGAGGAAATGATCGTCTCTTTCTATCTCACCCTGACATTCTCTGAATATTATCATCTCTATTTCTCTCTCCCTCACAGCGACCAGATAAAAAGTTTGATCGCCCGTTATGCTACACTAGTGTTCATCACTTTACTACCAAAACCTTAATTTATTTCACAAAACATTGTATTGTTGAAGCCAAACCCCAAATTGTTATATTGACCAAAATTGAAAAGAAAAAGAAAATATCTAAAACTAATTTATTCAATAAAAAAAATTCTCAGATTAGATTGCAGATATGAACTTTATATTGGCATCGAGATTTTACCATAATTAAAAATGTAAAAAGAAAACTTAGTTCTGAGAATTTTATAAAATCTGTGCAATATGGCAGTATCAGAATTTCACTCTAAAACATCTTTTTTGGTGAATGATGTAATGTTAAACTCGTTTTGTTTTCAAGTATAACATAATGCTCTTCAATTAAAAAGGGACAAAGTGATAATAAAAAACACCCAACAACATCAGAATTTGAATCATAAAGGAGTGAGCATAAAGTTTGATAATAAAAATAAAACAATGACTCAAATATGCAGACAACAATGAAAGAAGTGTTCTGATCAGGTGGTGGAAACAGAGGCTACGCACGGTGTCTGCTGTATTTACTCGTGTTTGTGTAGAATGTGAGGATAATCTCTTGAATTCGAGTCCAGATGTCGAGAGAGAAATAGATCTGGTTTTTATTTTATTTTCAGCACTCACAGAAACTGTTTCTATAGGAGTTTTGAAAAGAAAAGAAAACTTGGCCCAAATTCAACGATTTTCTCTCACATTATACAGGAGTAAATACAGTAATATAAAAAAAATCAGAATCAAAATTGGTGGGTAGCATTATACTTGGGTGTAAAATATATAAATATTACTGTTATTTTAAATTTTTATGACAACTTTTTACATTCATCTTTAATCTTTAACTACAAAAAGTGGGGGTCGCATTATATTTGAGATCACATCGTAGAGTAAATAAGGTACTTCAATTTCCAGCCCTGAAATTGGCCATATTTCTTTTTTTAGATTACCCACGGTGGCTTACAGTGCCCCGGAACCCCCAGCAGTGTTGCCGATTGGGCGCGTTTCTTGTTTTGACAGTGCAAAAAGCGCTAATTTAGCGCCTAAAACATTCTGGCAATTTTCGACCATTTTTGGCCATTAAAAAAAATCTAGCGCTTTTTGGCAGTCAAAGTAGCACGAAAATATCTTTTGAGTTGGCAACACCGTCTGAGCAATTCATAAATCCTAGATAGATACCTATTTCCCAAAACCAATATGGGTTGTGATGCAACGACACTCACAAACAATAACAAAGAATAAAAATCGATTATGATCAGAAGTTTGAAAGGCATTCTTTCGTCGTGTCTACTCATAACTTTTATTAAAAGTTTTACCCTTGTCAAAATCGACTAAGAGTTTTTTTTGCAACTGATCAAACATTAAAACCAAGTACAAGAATGTTTTGATTAATGCGGGTTTTGATATAGTACGGTTATGGTAT
>VCCN01000334.1:485844-506376 GCA_006491835.1 Architeuthis dux | reverse complement strand
TTTGTGCATCCGTAGTCGATTTCGACAATTGTTAAAAGTTATTGGACACAAAACGAAAGAATGGCGTTTGAGAAGTCTTTAAATAAAATCATGTGGTTGATGTGGATTAATCTTTTCTGTCAAAGTTTACTCGAGAATTATTAAAGATTTCATCCAAACAATAAAAATATGAATTAAGTTTTATTTTTTCCTGATGTTTCACAGGACAACATCTAGCAACTCACATCTATAATAAAACAAGAAGGCACTCAGAGAGCACATACCTCTGCCAATGCCATTTTTGTCACTAAATACTGAACGAAAATCTGTTCATATATATTCCTACGGTGCAGGGGAGGTAACGGTAAAACTTCCTGGATCCACCCTAAAATTCAATCAATTATTCCTTGGCCCACCCTTCCACAAAATGTCATTGGAATTCATTGAGAACTTTTGGAAGTATTAAGTATTGGATACACACGAGTGAATAAATATGGCAGAGTTAAAAAAAAAAATGTATACGTAATTTGACAGAGTGTACAACGAGACAAAGAATTATTTCAGATTATTAGGATGGAAGAAAGAAATTGCGAAATAATAATTATAAGAATTATGCACAGACCATCTGGTGGTCGTCGTGGTCCACTGGTTTTGTGGTTTATTTTTATTTCGACAAATAAAATGTGTTAATATTCGTTTTAATGTAATTATTACTGTTAAAATCTTACCGAGTCGAATATACAATAAATAAAATAGAAAAACATTTTTCGCAAGTAATCTTTTGTACTTTCATGTGAGAAATGGATTTGTGGTTTTTATTTTATTTTCAGAACTCATAGAAACTGTTTCTATAGAAGTTTTGAAAATATCTGTATATTATCAGGGAATGTCAGTTTTGAAAAATGCATTTGTGGTTTTAAGGGGGGGGGGTCTAAATACGAACCCCCCCCCCTTTTTAAAACTGAACAATTAGGATATGAATTTTACGTTTAATTTATAGCTGGTATTAATATTGTTAAACTATATTTTCCATAATCCACGGCTATGAATTGTTGGTGGTGAACTCGTCGGGTACCGGTTTTTTTTTTATATCAAGTTTATCAATAGATTTTTGTAGCAACCTTTTACAAATTCTGGGATGCAACATACAATTAGAGTCGTAGCATATTTCAAATCCATAGTGGTATTAGAGACAGATTTATACCATAAAGTAAAGATCACTCAGACTAGAAATCCATTTCAAATAAAGCAGTAATTTCTATCAACATGTTTAAAAACAACTTATCAAAAGAAATTGGCTTAACAAGTACAGAAATGTTTAAATGGCACCTTAAATACCAAACCTAACCCATTACATCTGTATCGTCAGTCGGTCATGTTTGTTATATTTTAAGATATAAATACTTTTGGCGTCAATGCGTTTTAAATAAATAAAGGCAAGGTAACATTTTCCACCCCCATACAAAAGACTGTTTTACTTACCTCAAATATATCTATCTAGTTACCTTTTGTTCGTTAAAATGACATACAGTTCGATCTTTGACAGTAAGTGAAAGAATAAAACTACTTAAGCAGATTGGAAATAAATAAAATAAAAATATGACTAACTGAACATACATCTAACAGATGTAATAGGGGTTGGCATTTAAGGTGTAAGTATTTTAGAAATGTGTATACTAGTGTTGTGTGGTAACTGGTAAGCCAGTTTCTTTTGATAGGTTGTTGAATGTTTAGAAATATAGTTGGGTTTTTTTTCGGAAAAGGTGTTGTCAAAGCAGGTGTTTTTGTTTTTTTTCAATCAATCATTATTATTTCAACAACCTTATTTCTGGCCTTTTATTTGAGATTCATTTGTTCAAAACAAACCCACACATCTAAAAATCGTGTCTCTCCCCTACTTGTTTTTAAAAACAGCAAACAACAAATCGCCATAATTAAAAGAGCACCTGGATTGGAAATAAGATTTAAACATATGTTTTCTTAGCTGATAAACTTGGAATTTTATTTTTGTAGATTTTACAAGAATTCTTTACAATGTGAAATAATGGGTACAATATAGAGAAGGTGGCCCCAATTGTAAAGTTTCACACCCTTGCACACTGATGTTAAAAAACGGCGCACAAATATTTAAAAAATAAGAATTAATGAAAGAAAAACAGAAATATAGAGATGTTTTTTTTGTGCCGTTTATAACATTGAGTGATCGAAGGTGTGAAACTTTACAATCGGGATCACCTATTGTGCCAAAATGTATATAAAATAATTGAAATCTGCTTCAGGATCGAATGGTTATTTAACTTGTTTTTAATTATAAAATAAGTTTAATTAAAATGTTTTAGCATTTAGCACACCTTGTTGTGGGTAAGAAGTATTTTCTTGAAAACTCACAACACAATGATGCAACAAATAAAAGGTAAGTTTAGGAAATGAACTTAGGAAGAAATAAACGGTAAATGACCGGAATAGGTTCGCAAATTCTTTGTGTAGGAAAAAAAAGATATTTTAATTCTTTAAAACCATTTTACGGTTATGGTTCAATGTTATTAATGTATGTAACTGGGAGAAAAAAAAATTCATGTAAGCCATACTTCCGTAAAAATGTCAGAAAATAAGTGCCCACTTTAGCATTATAAATACATGGTAAATAGAACCCTCTTAAAACAAAAATTATTCTTCTTAAAAACTGACATTTTCCAAAAGGTAAGGTCTTATTAATTGAAATCACAAAACATTTCAGAAAACAAAAAAACTGTATCTTCTTGAAAACACAAAGGCAAAACAACAAACGTTATTTGGTTAAAATTATTAAGTTTAATTAAAACAAAATAAATGCATTTGTTTTGGTGTTAACTAAAATTTAAAAGAAAAACAATAGAAAAACGTAACGAACTCAGTTTCTAATCTCCACCCGACTTACCATTTCGGACGACATATGTCATTCATTAATCATTAATAAAGAAGAAACAGATAAAATTGTAGAGAAAACTATGAATACAAAAAATAAACATTAAGAAATTCTACTCACTTATCCATTGTTCTGTTTTTATAAGGTTTTATCTACTGTTCCTGTTGTAACAACATCTCATCCACAAATCTGTAGCCTACTGTCTTGGCACAGTAATTTAAAGTATGTGTACTTTTGTGTACGTCTGTGTAAGCGATGACCAATCTAGTCTACGGATCGACAGAAGGGTAACAACATTAATATTTTATTTGAGGAAAATATCAGGTGATTGTGACAGATATATGAATAATCACTGCAGTTGCAAATAGGGAAAGGGTTATTGTGGAATTTATTAATGTGTTACCGACCTTAAAAAATAATAATAGTATTGAAATGCAAATATTTAAGCAATTTGGTTAATGCTTTTTAAGAATGAGTCTGTAGTCTTACATGGTTTCCGTAGTAATGACTATTTTCAACGCAGTTTTATATAACACTAACTAAAATAATAAACTAAATATGAATACAAATATTACATTCTTTTTCGAAATTAACGGATATCATATTTATTTAAAGTATTTTAGTATTACTACGTCGAAATTTTATCCTCGCTAAAAGTAACTGATGAAGATGAACTACTGAGGCAGGCTCAAACAAAAATCAATAACGAAAACATGTAGTGACTGGAAAACAAATATAGAAATTAGATAAAATCAATAACGAAAACATGTAGTGACTGGAAAATAAAGAAAATAAAAATTAAATAAATACAATAACAAAAACAGGTATTGAATGGGAAATAAATTAAAAAAATATTAGATGAAACCAATAACGAAAACATGTAGTGACTGGGAAAAAAATTTAAATAAATGAGATAAAATAAATAATGAAAACATGTAATGACTGGAAAGTAAATGAGATAAAAAAAATTGCATAAAATCAATAACGAAAACATGTAGTGATGGTAAAATAAGAAAGATAAATATGATATAAAATCAATATCGAAAACATGTGATTGGAAAATAAATACATTAAAAATGAGATAAAATCAATAATGTAAACATGTAGAGACGGGAACATAAATAAAATAAAAATGAGCTAAAATCAATATTGAAAACATGTAGTGACTGGAAAATAAAAATGAGATAAAATCAATTTAGAAAACATGTAGTGAGTGAGAAATAAATAAAATAAATATGAGACAAAATCAATAACAAAAACATGTAGTGACTGAAAAATCAATAAAATAAAAATGAGATAAAATAAATAATGAAAACATGTAGTGACAAAAACATAAATAAAATTAAAATGAGATAAAATCAATATTGAAAACATGTAGTGATGGGAAAATCAATAAAATTAAAATCAATAACAAAAACATGTGGTGAATGGAAAATAAATAAAACATAAATTTGATAAAATCAATATTGAAAATATGTAGTGACTGGAACATAAATAAAATAAAAATGAGATAAACTCAATATTGAAAACATGTAGTGATGGGAACATAAATAAATAAAAATGAGATAAAATCAATATTGAAAACATGTAGTGACTGGAATTGAAAAAACAAAAACAACCCAGCTTTAAAGAGAGAAAGACAGTAAACCTATGTGACTGACTGCTGAAGCTTTGGGTCTGTATGTAAGTGTAGCAGCTCAAGATCCTAAAAGAATATATATATTTTTTAAAACGATATTTAAAAATAGAAATATTCTAAAATATCAATCTACTCATAGAATAGCATAAAAAATCCTGTCATTTTTTATGGGTATTATGCTAGCAAAATATAAATTAGACTAGCATTCCTAGGGAAATTATGAATCACCGCCACCCCTATATGCTGTGTTGGGGGTGATCAATTAAAAAGTTGGAAAAAGGGGTGATCAATGAATAAGTTACTTCTCTCGCCTTTTGTTGGGCTGTGATCACTAAAAAAGGTATGAATTTTCAAAAACCAAGCGGGCACAAACTAGTGACCAATTTAGCTTAAACTTATACTGTATATTGAACACTCCGCTTTCAAAAAATTTTCAAAAAACAAAAACATTTTTCCCTACTCATTGAGGGGAGCGTGTGTGCAAAATTTTAAGTTTCTACTATGAACGGTGAGGGCTGGGCGAAGTACGGATACATAGATAGATATAAATGACAGTACACATGAATAACCTAAACCCAGCAATAAACCAGTGTTGTGGGTAGCGGTGATGAATACCTACAAATTAAAACAAATTATCAAAACTTGATGAAAATACAAAAATCTCATTCATTTTCATCTCTATTTTTATTTGAATGAAGTGTTTCTTTCATCTCCTTAAACAGTTCCACGGTTTCCACTTAGCACAGTCGTTATCTGCAAGTAAGTACTTTGATCTACACAAGTACACTTATCTTAGGGCTTTTCAATGACCAGCAATCTTTTACTTTAATATTATTTACAGTAGAAAATATTCTTTCAGCACAAGCAGAACAGTGAGTCAACAGCTTAACCAGGTCAAAAATTGGGTGGGGTTGTCCAGACAGTGTTGCTCAAAAAGATTTTTTGCGCTAAGTCTACCTTGAAATGTGTCAAAAATGCCAAAATGCACTAAAAACATTGTTAGCCATTTTATGACCATTTACATGGCTAAAAACAGCTAGATTAATCTAAAAATGGCCAAAAGCAAAAATTGCTAAAGAAATGGTGCATTTTAGCACCATTTCTTTAGCAATTAAAAAAATGCATTAAAAATGGTGCTGCTCGTTGGATTTATCCCTGACAATTTAAAGTACATCATACTCTTGACTTTTTTCTCGCTTCCTCCTCTCTCATTTGTCTGCTCTTCGCCGATATTTTGCAACATATGTATCTATGTTTTGTCAAAATGTAACCTTCTGGTGAGGTGTCATGATTTTTAAAAAGTTTTTATATTTATTTCTGTCTTCCTGCTAGACTAGCCTCACCCTACCCACATCCCACGGTTTTCTCTTCATTTCTGCACGAATTACGAGGGTCAGTCTTGAAGGAGTCGGTCTGGACCCCCACCATCTCACTCCGTGGTTAAGTGAGGTAGTCAATTGGATAGTTGACCATAACCAAATTTGTCCTGGCACTTTTCTGCAGAAATGTTCTACCAAAACTCTTCTGGATTTTTTTCTTGTACCAACTACAGATTTGAAAGGAAATTGCAAAACGTACCAAATTTTCAGCGCGTAGTACCAAACGTGTTGAAAGGAGTCAAAACTACCAATTGGGTACGAAAGTACCAAAAGTGACAGCCCTACATTCTACTCAAGTCTCTTCTCAGAAAGAGAAGACAACCCAAAACCTATTTGCATGAGCCAAGTGCCTACAAAATACTTGCTACCATGGGCATTTGCTGCCACCTTTCTAGAGGTGGGTGGGGGAGGGACAAAAGTATATATTTCCGGGGAGATGGGGGCAAAAGGATATATTAATCACAGCTACCCACAACACTGGTTTATTGCTGGGTTTAGGTTATTCATGTGTTGACATTTATGTCTATTTATCTATGTATCCAGACTTTGCTCAGCCCTAACCGTTCATAGTAGAAACTTGAAACTTTGCACACACACTCCCCCAATGTAGGGAAAATGTTTTTTTTAAAACCATAGGTGTTTTTTTTTAAAACCATAGGTGTTTAGTGGGGGGTTCAATTTACAATGTTTATGAAAAGTGGAATATGATCAAAAACATAAGAAGATTTAGTCACGGGTAAATGAAATTTTGTAATAAACACTTGAGGGTGAATGACACTGAAATAGGTTAACAAATGAAGAAATACTGTACGAGAAGTTATTTACCGGGTTTAAAAAAACTGAAGTCTCTGAAGTCAAAGTGGAGAATGTTACTGCGGAATTATCTTGAAAAAGAAAAACATTTTCCAACCGTGAGTCATGTAGTATTTACAAAATTCATGATGTTCGCATGTATACAGACAAACCCCACCAGACGTCACTTCAATTAATCACCACTACCCACAACACTGGTTTATTGCTGGGTTTACGTTATTCATGGGTTCTGACATTTATATGTATCTATGTATCCGGACTTTGCCCAGCCCTAACCATTCATAGTAGAAACTTGAAATATTGCACACACACTCCCCTCAATGAGTAGGGGAAATGTTGTTTTTTTTAAAACGCCCCCCCCCCCAAATAGGTTTTTAGAGGGGGTTCAATTTGCAATGTAAGTTTATGTCAAATTGATCCCTTAGTAAATAAATACTACATTTAATAGATTGCAACTTTTTTCTTTATAAGTCGTAAACATTGCACTAATTTAAAAAACAAAATTAACCAGTGTTTTTGTAATACGAAAGAATGGCCGGTTGGGTAACTCGAATTGTCTTCTTTTGTTTTTCAAGCAAATAAACAGTTGGGAAGATCATAAGTCAGCCTAGTCATGATTCGGCCAATCAACATTCAGGAAAGTGAATGAACCAGACCTATTTCTCTCTGTCCGAAGAACTATTTGAATGTTAATGACCCTTCTCAAAACTATAGAAAAGAACTATTTAAATGTTAATGACCCTTCTTAAAACTATAGAAAAGAACTATTTGAATGTTAACGGCCCTTCTCAAAACTATAGAAAATAACTATTTGAATGTTAATGACCCTTCCAAAAACTATAGAAAATAACTATTTGAATGTTAACGACCCTTCTCAAAACTATAGAAAATATAAACATATTTACTGCAGAATCCTTTGAGGACGACATTCTATAGAAAGACGTGTGATTCCAAGATTCTGTAACTACATTTTACTTGTAAATAACTTTTTACAGTGTTTAAATTGAACAAAAATAAGACTCAATAGAAACCATCACGTGACCAACACCTTTTGACAGCATGCCGAGTTGGAAGGATCAATTAAAAAATTGGGAAAAAGGGCTATCAATGAATGTGTTACTTCTCTCGACTTTTGTTGGGCAGTCATCACTAAAAAAGTCTGAATTTTCAAAAAACAAGCGTGAATGCTGTTAGACACAAACTAAGGGACCAATTTAGCATAAACTTGCATTGAAAAGTGACCTAAAAACCTATTGGGGGTGGGGGTTTAAAAAAACAAAAAACGTTTTTTCTAAACATAATAAGGAGTAAATGTTTAAATTTTCATCCCTCTAGCTCCATTGGTGTGGCTTGTATACGTGATACAAACATAGCAAGCCAGACACCCAAACCAACATGAAAACTGAAGAGTTTTGGTTGAGTGTTTCTAATTTTATGTGATTTTCATTTAGACATTTTCAGTTTAGAATAATGAAATTTAGAATAAACACTGACATGCCTTTTCATAAAGTCAGAACTAGATAGCTACTAAAACTAGACTCACACAAAAGCAAACTAGCATTCCAAGGGAAATTATGAATCACTGCCACCCATATCTGCTGCTTTTTATCTTGTAAATTAAGCAGTAGTTGTGGTACAGTTACTGTGATGAAAATACTACCAACATGGTTTAAAGCATAAATTTATGATCTAAAAAAAGACCAGTTAGTCACTCAATAGAAACTGTCATGTAACCAATGTCTTTAGGCAGCATACCATGTTGGGAGTGATCAATTAAAAAATTGGAAAAAGGTGTGATTATTGAATAAGTTACTTTACTTAACTTTTTGTGGCTGTGATCACAAAAATGTCCAAATTTCACAAACTAATAGACCAATTTGGTATGAACTTCCCCCCACTAAAAACCTTTTTAGATGGGGAATTTTCAAAAAACAAAGCGTTGTGGGTAGCAGCATTAATTATGAATCACCACCACCCATATATACTTCTTTTTACCTCGTAAATTAAGCAGTGGTGGTGGTAAAATTAAGTTACCTTGGCGAGAGAAGTAACCTTCTTTTCAATTTATTAATCACCGCTACTCACAACTGGTTTATTGCTGGGTTTAAGTTTTCTGACATTTATATGTATCTATATATCTGGACTTCGCCCAGCCCTAACCATTCATAGTAGAAACTTGAAATTTTGCACACACACACTCCCCTCAATGAGTAGGGAAAATGTTTTTATTTGTTTTTTTTGAAAATTCCCCTAAAAAATAAGTTTTAGTGGGGAGTTCAATTGGTCACTTACTTTGTGTCTACGCTTGCTTTTTGAAAATCTGGACTTTTTACTACCCAACAAAATGCAAGACAAGAGAAGTAACTTATTCATTGATCACCCCTTTTTCCTATTTTTTAATTGATCACCCATAACATGACATGCTGCCAAAAGACATTGGTCACCTGGAGTTGAGAAGAAACACCTTTTCATATATATATCATCTGTTATGCATTTAATTGTTAATCACTGCTATCCACAACATACCGGTTTGAACACTGTTGCAGGGTTTAGGTTATTCATGTGTTCTGACATTTATATGTATCTATCTATGTCTCTGGACTTTGCCCAACCCTAACCATTCATAGTAGAAACTTGAAATTTTGCATACATACTCCCTTCAATGAGTAGAAAAATGTTTTTTTTCTTGTTTTTTTTAAATTCCCCGCCGAAATATGTTTTTAGAGGGGTGTTCAATATGCAATGTAAGTTTATCCTAAATTGATCCCTTAGTTTGTGTCCAGTCACATTCAAGCTTTTTTATTTTTTAAAATCATGAATGTATGGTTCAAACCTTACTGGTAGCATTTTCATCAAGGTAACTTAATTTTACCATCACCACTGCTTAATTTACAAGGTAAAAAGAAGCATATATGGGTGGTGGTGATTCATAATTGCTGCTACCCACAACACTGGTTTATGGCTGGGTTTAAGTTATTCATGTGTTCTGATATTTATATGTATCTATATATTTATGCCCAGCCCTAACTGTTCATAGTAGAAATTTGAAATTTTTTACACACACTCCCCTCAATGAGTAGGGAAACTGTTTGTTTTTTTTAAAATTCCCCTCTGAATAAGTTTTTAGTGGGGGGTTCAATATGCAATGTAAGTTTATGCTAAATTGGTCACTATTTTGTGCCCGGTTGTTTTTTGAAAATTCAGACCTTTTTTTAGTGATAACTGCCCAACAAAAGTGAGAGAAGTAACTTATTCATTGATCAGCCCTTTTCCCAACTTTTTAAGTGATCACCCCCAACACAGCATATATGGGTGGCAGTGATTCATAATTTCCCTTAGAATACTAGTTCATTATTGTGTTTGCTATCAATCATTTTGTATTACTGGTGTTCTGTAACCGTTTAATGTTTTTCCATTCTCAATTAACCTCTTTTGTTTTGTTTATATTTTTATAGAAAAATATCCGTCTTGCTTGTATTTCTTTTGCATGTATTCTACTGTTATATTTGACTATGGTTATATCCAAACAGTACTAAAAATACATACATACAATTCAAAAGACGTTATGAACATTACATCATTTATTTCTTGAATCAGATGAACATTTTAGATTGAAAATAAATTTCTCAACAAACAACACTTCAATTCAATGGTGGGTTTCAATGGTTTGTTTAAATTACTTAATTTCAGCCAAACAAACTGTTAACAACAATACCCATTCTTAACAAGTTTACCTTGACCTTCTTCCATCTGTACTTTTTTAGTCCCATTCCTTGTTCTACTCAGAACAACATACATTTGTACACAAATATATATGGTAGTAGTAATTTGACAATGTGGAAATGAAAGATTGAGAAATGCGTGTTACATCTCAAACATATTTATTATCATTAAGATAAGACTTTATGCATTTTGATTTATATAAATAGGATTTGTTTGTGTCTGGTTGGATTTATATAAATCATGCACCAACTTAAAGCCAGAAACACAGACATATCAACTTTATCTAAACACCCCCCCATACAAAACAGAGAAAAGGTCAGATGTCAGCTCACTTCCCACCTCCAACTGATTTCTCAAAACAGACCCTTCCTTGACACACATCTGGGGTTCCTTTTCTTCACAACCAGCAACACTGGTTTCTGGTTTTTCATTTTATTCTGTTTTAGTTTATGTCTTGACATGTATCGAGGTGCACTCTGCAGTTTTCTGTATTGCAAAAACGTCTGAAGACGACCATGAAAAAATAGTGAAATGCATAAAGTCTTATCTTAATGATAATAAATATGTTTGAGATGTAATACACGTTTTTCTCAATCTTTCATTTCCACATTGTCAAATTACTACTACCATTCTGTCAGAATACCTTACATAGGTACATAACCTTCTTTAATCCCTTCATAGCATATACTATGTGTGAAACGTGCAAATTAAGAATTTTTGATATAATCAAATTCTGGCAAACAGACAGAATTTTTCTTTGTGAATTCTTTTATTTATTTTTTATTTTTGAATCATCTTTAACATCTGATGTGCATGGGTATGGAGTGTGAAAATTCCACACCTGTGCACACCCGATGTTAAAAAATGGTGCAAAAATAAAATCAGATGAAAGGGGAGATAATTATGTAAGCTGTACTTCCATAAAAATGGAGGAAAGTAAGTGTCCACTTTAGCATTATAGTTACATTGTAAGTATAATAACCCGCCAGAAACCTTTAAATTGGCTTTTCTCAAAACTGACAAATTTACGGTGGAAATGAAGGTCTCATGGATTGAAAGCACAAAAATGACTAAGTCTGGAGTTGACTTTGTTTTCCTATCGTAACAAGAACAATCATCATGAAAATTAGGGGTGATTTTAACTCATGACCAACTGATTGTTAATTTTCTTACTGACTGAGCTAAATTGACAATTTACCGCATTTTGCATAGTCCTCCCACAATATTCTTTGTCTATCATTTTCAGGATAGCTTGTCAAGATTTACATTCAAAGTTAAGCAACTCTGGGACAGAACTGAAAAAGTAAATTGCTTATATAGCTAAAAACTTGTAACGGTTAGATACTTAATCAAGGAAATATTGTATCCATTTATATTTTTCTCGAACAAAAGTATCGGATAACTGGTATTTTTTCTCCCAATTTATATGTTGTGTTAAAAAAAATTATCTTATCAAGAGAGAGTGGGGAAGTTTTGATATTTTTATTTTCACTTCAATATGCTGACCTTAGTTTAAAGAAAAAATTGCAATGATTTGTGTTGTGTTGTGTATGTTTTGTATCAACATTTAGTGCTGAAAATGTTATTTCCAAGCGTTTACAAGGGCCAAAAATAAAATAAAAACATCCAGGTCACAGTGCCCCTAGACCCCTCCAGCTGATTTACTTGCATACTTTTATTTTACTGATCTTGGCAGATCTGGACAAGTCTTAGATATTAACGAAAATTTATCATACAGATACGCACAGGCTTATTTCATTCTAATAAATAAATGCATTTATATATATTTTGGGGTATAAACAGAAAAATATATATTTTTAAAATGTTTTATTTATTATATAATACACTACAAAAGTTGCAGTAATTTTTCAGTCGGAATAAAAGATGGAGTGGAGTTCAACCCTACAGTAACCAGGCTTGTTCTATTTTCAAGAGTCGGGACCTGGCTCTTTAACTAGTGCCAATTCATATTTTAATTAGCCTCAGGAGCTTTTTTAATATAACTAATACACATACACATACCTGTCAAGTCTCACACATTTTGCATGAGACTCACACATTTTGATACGTTTTCACACATTAATGGAAAATTCTCACACATTTTATGAAAGGTGAGAAATTTTTATAAAAGTGTGAAACTTCTGGTTAGTGATTAACAATTGTTGGTTGTTTATTTGTATGTATTCAGTATATTTTTACAGAACTCAAATTATTTTGACAGATCACATACAGAACTTTTGAAACATGTTTTAAGTTGGGGGGTGCTCCACCCCCCTTTTCCGAGCGGGTAAGATTCTCACTCATTTTCAACATTGAAACTTGACAGGTATGCATACAATTGCGGATCTAGAAATGGGTGGTCCGGCCCCCCTGCTCAGGCAAAAAAACAAAACAATTAAAGATTTGTTTTTTAACATCTAGATAAAGAAATTTTATAAATAAAAAAAATAATCCCAAATCATCATGAATTAACCTTAAAACTGATTATATCCATTGTCAAATTAGAAAGATGGGGTAAAAGAAAATATCGCCCCCCGAAAATCTGGTACGTTGTATATTGTTAAAAAACGATCTAATTTGAATTATCTTCTCTTGGTGAAAACCCAAAGCTAATCGGGTATTTCCGTAATTCATAATCACCATTTATAAAATAAAATCCAATTAATATTATTTTTTTCAAGTCTTATTTGTATTGCATCTGGAATACATTGAAATATATTTTAATTAAAAAATCTTTTTTTACTATGTTTAAAATCCCGAAGTCCTCTCACTGGGTTGCCAAATTAGCTATTTTTCAGCTAGATCTGGTTGATTCTTTTCCAGTTTAGCCGATAAAAATCTACGGTAGCTGCAAATCTGGCCATTTCGAAAAATATTTAGTAAGTTTCATAAAAGTAAAGTACAATTTTTATTAATTTTATTAATAATTTGATCTGAAGTCTTAATGTATACATTGTATATTTATTTTTTATAAGTGGACTTTAAATGGGTATATATGTAACATTTTCATAAAAAAATCCAAAAGTCTAGCCGATTTTAGCCATTTATTTAGAGACAGGTTTAGCTATAAATAACATAACTTGGCTGGTAGTGGCCACAATAGCTCGTCACGTGATTAAGTGAAGCTTTCTTCCGGTCTCTTTCAGACTTTGCATTTGCTTGGCATAACACGTCTTCGTGTCTCTGACAGACTTAAAGTGAGTAAAATCTTTTTTTCAGCTTTTTATTTAAGATTTTTTGAAAACAAATTGTTTCAGTTAGGTTGTAGGGTCCCTAATATAATCGTTTAACTACTGATCTATTTTTTAAAAACTTTATATTTAATGTTTTTAGAACATAGTTTTTTCAGTCGCCATTTGTGAAACGATTTAGTGCGCATGGACGACACATGGTTGCACTGAGAAATAGTACCTTTTTTTTTTTTTTTTTTCTTCTTTCGAACACAAATTAAAATGTGAACACTATTTAATTGTTGCAACTGATAACGAAATATCCCAGTTGAAATTTTAATATCTAAAATTTCATACCTTAATTCTGATACTGAATGAAAACTGCAATATCTAACTTCAAATATATCCACCACGTGGTCTCTTAAAATAAGATTTAATATTACTTTTCTGTCTGGGAAGGGCGATTTTAAAGTAAAAACAAAACCTAATTAAACTCTTAAATAATATAAAGTCTTGAAACTCCCTGCATTACTATTTAAAAAAATTTTTTTTACTGTCCCGAAATGAAATAGAAATGTTTTGTCGGCGCCAAAATATCCGATTACCTTCGAACTTACGGACCGCCATTTTCTATCTTAAACTGTTTTTAAAAGCTTTTTCTCTTTGAGAGTTAAGACAATTGATATTTAAAAAAAATCTTTTCTGTAACCACAATATTTCAACCGATCCGTTCTACAGCCTTTTTATAGTGTTCACTTTGGTCGGATCTATGTGTAAGTTGAACACCGGGTGTCGCAAGATCGGACACAAATTTAGGGGTCAGTTTTGTGTTTTACGTAAATTGTAAATCTATCACCCACTTTAGAGCCAATTCACTCGCTTTTCGTATAAATGTTTTTTCTAGAAATATCCGGAAGAAACTAAGGACATCCAGTAGTTGATCCATATTTATAAAGACATCTAGAAGTTTAGCGTCCCAAATAGTGCGATACAATTATTTAAATGTTTTAATACAATGTTGGCTCTCTTTTATAAGTCATTTTTAAAATTTATTTAAATGAAGCATTTAAAATGTTCAATTTATTCTCAAATTGAGTTAGTATTAACGCACGTGCATGATCCTCAAAACAAAGGGAAAACACGCAATAATTCGATACTCTTACCGATCTGTATTCTAGATGTCTTTGATAATGTGGATAAAAACTCCTGGATGTAACGAAACTAAGATCAGATTCTGTCGAAGTAGTTCCTACTGCATAGGAATGATTAATGTCGTTCGATAGGCTTCACGTATTACTGAAATTCAAACATATTTTTGCCGTATTGTCAGGCTATTGGGGGGGGGGAATTGATTACGTTGGTAAGTCACGTGGTTTCCGACTTTAAGTAACAAGGGACGAAATAAATTTAAAAAATTAACATTGAGCTTTAATTTAAAAAATTAACATTGGCTAAATTTCGAATTTGATGTATTTACTTTACAGCAGTTGATTGCGTCATTAAGCAATCTTCAGTTGGTGTGGGCACGAACTAGAAATTTGGTAGGTGACTTGGTATGAGTAATCACAATTGGTATGATCGATATCGGACTTAAGATTATTTTAGAAATGATCGTCTTTTCACATTATCTGCTTCATTAAAAGTAAATTATGGACTCTAGAATGTCCCATTTATGTATTTTTGCGATATTTCTTTAAAGAAATGTCTCTGGAATTTTGGTTTGTTCGCCAGAGTTTGTCTGAGACTTCTAGTATGCATGAAGGTTGTCACTGAGAGATGCAGGAGACTACTGGTTCTCATCAGGCTTGATGAATTCTTGCATGTCACAATAGAAGTGCCCTTATTGATACGGTGATGGAATGGAACATTCATCTTTATTCAGTAGCCCCTTCATGAAATGACTGGAACTGCCCTTTGTCCCGCTGGTGATCTGTACCAAACAGTCCTGGGTCTGCAATATTCTTTTTGTCTAACGCTAGTAGGCTTGGGGTGGGTTACCAATCTCCTGCAACACTACAAAGGCGCTTTCACCACCTAAGAAAGATCTCTGGACTTTCTAGAGCCTGTTGTTCACACCAGTCTTTGAAGGTAAGATCTAATCGGCCAGACTCAACAGAGCTCCACTTGTAAACGAATTTAGATAAGTGACTAAAAGATGTCCGAACGTAACCGATCACTACCTGATCCTGTCTGGACCCTTAGAATTAACCTCCTTTGTATGTTATATTTTGGAAAAGAACATAAAATGATTAAAATTACACAATTCACTGAAAACGTTCCGAATACAAAAACATGTTACGAGTGAAAAATCGCAAAAGGATTGAAAATTACTAAATTCACTTTAATTTTAACAAATCACGTTATGAATACAAATTACTATTCCATTGAACTTGTTTGGATTCCTAAATTTACACCCACCCCCAGGTTCTATAATTTACTTTAATGAAGCCAATGTGAAGATTTCTGATATCAACCATAATTTCGCAATTTTTCTCTGGGATGACACTCATTAGTTTAATACCACCCCAACTAAACTTAAGCTGTCAAAAAGCCTATTTAAAGTACTATACATACATTTAATCCAATTTGAATTCAGCGCTAATAAAGGGAGTTAATCTTCAATTTTGTAAATTTTATTACCTCCCTTGATACTCGGAAACTCGCGTGGTTTTACGATACATTAATTATATCACTAGCATAATACCCGTCAAAAATGACTATGGATATGTAAATATTTTAGAATATTTCTAGAAAAATTTAGCTCGTTGTGTATTTAGATACTTTTTCTTCCACTGATTTATTGACTTCCTCCTCCCTTCACGGTTCATATACTTAGGTTTATTTACTTTTTCTTCCCTTCCCAGGGGGCGCTAATCCCCACGTTGAGAACCACTGTAACAAGTAAGAGATTTACTTCATTCCATATACACACCGCTGACAAGTCTTTAAGGAAGGAACTTTATTTCCATATTTTACCCACAATGTCTTCTGAGTATCTTTGTGGCATTTGCGGACTTCACTGCCCTGATTCCTGCATATGTTGTAAATCCTGTCAAACTTGGCTGCACTACAGCTGTTTGAACTTTGACCCGACAGTTATTTTAGCCCTTCGGACCGAACTCGTTGATGAACACTATTTCTGCCCCTCGTGTTCCATGGAAGACGGAATTTTCAAATATGATGAATCTCTGGCACGACTCAAAAAAGGCAACACCTTCAAGAAATTGGAAAGAATTGCTCAGATGGAGACGATCATGATGCCACAAAGAGAATTCCAACCACTGAGGGATTACGATCTAATTGCGACAGTGACTCAGGATGATTATGTTAATAGAATTTTGGAGAAATATCGAACACAAAATTACAAAGCTCTTTGTTCAACAAGTAATGGGAACTGTCTTTTTAATTCTGCCTCTTTGGTTCTTTGTGGTTCAGAAAAGAAAGCTACTGAATTGAGAGTGCGGACATGTTTGGTGATGGTCCTCAAACGACAGCAAATTCTCTCTGACGAAAACCTGGACCTTTCTCAAATTTGTGATACCTATGAGGCTTCATGCTTACAATGTGCTGAGGACAAGACCTGGGCAAATGCTTATACCATTGCGGGACTTAGCATGGCTATTAATATTAGAATTCTATCTATTTATCCACCTCAAAATGGAATCATTGATAAGTGCTATATGTATTTAAATCGCTATTTTAACCCAGAAAATAGGTCAGTTGATGAAATTGTTTTATTCTGGAGTGGGTATTACAATCCAAAGGAATATTGGGTAGCAGATCATTTTGTTCCTCTTGTTCACGTAGATGATCACAGTATGCATCTCAAAAACTTCGAATCTCTAGTTAAGCGTGAAAATGATTGTTTTCTTGAGGGATACATTGATACCAAACACTGTGATAAACGTATTGAAACTGTCGAATCTCCAATTATGAATGAAGATTCGGAACAAATTCATTTTGATGATACCAAACAACAAAATACGGACACAAAGATACCAGGTGTATCTAAATGTGAAAAGTTTTTAATCTCTCCGCGTGAGATTTATGAATATATCGGATCATCTAAAAATATTTTATATGATTATCCCACAGGTATAAAGTCTAATTGTCAGTTTATTTTAAAATATGAGAAAGAACCTCAGTCTGCTCGTCCTCGACTGTTTTACGATGATTGTGGTGAATGGGATTATGCTAAGAAGAAATTATATCACAATGATTTGTATTTGCGAGAAACTTTTAAAATTATTCATAAAAGAGGAAATGAATTTTATTATAAGAAAAATATTTCTGGCGCTTACATATATGTAAAAATTGACCCTCAGCCAAAAAGTGAAGATGTAATAAATATCCTTCGTTATCAAGTGCGTCATAAACTTTCAAAGGATTTCGTCAGAAGAATTTCAACCATAACGGATCCTAAAAGTCCTGAAATATCTGAGCGAATGCTTTATCAATATAAAGGAACTCAACCTCTAAACTCTACTTTTATACGAACAAATCCCAAGATCATGAAACATATAAAAGGTGATTTAGAGAAGCCAGCAAAGAAATCGTGTGAAGAAAATCCAGATATTAGGAATCATAGAGTATTCACTAATTTGAAATATCGTCAAAAACAAGCCAATAAACATTCACTAATTTAAAATATCGACAAAAACGAGCCAATAAACACTAGTTTGCCTACTTTAGCATACTGGTTATACTTGCCCTTTCGTGTGTAAGGGACATAACTGGGTTCGCCAACGGTTTTTTTACAATTATTCGATGAAGTATTATAAATCATTAATTTTTATTTACAATACTTCATCGAATAAAATTTGACTATCCCAGTTATGTCCCTTCCATCTTGGAGGTCAGAGGTGCCAGAAAGGAATAAAGTATGACCCACCACATACTGGTGTGCACTAAACGTTAATAGTTACTTTCTGGCAGTAATATTGGGTTTAACGATCAACATTTTGATAAGGAAAACCTGTTTTTATTCGATATTTATTCCCCCCCCCCTCTATCTCTTCCGCATGCGACTCGTTCCAACAGGTAAGAAACATTACTTTATTCCGCACACACCGAGTAAAAGTATTTAAATACACTAGCTACATTTTTTAGTTGCTTTCTTTTTAAGTAGTCCTAGAAATACGTCATCGAATGAAATGAAAATCGTTATTTGACAACTTATGTCCCTTACACCTTGAAGAGCATAAAAAGTATAACCGGGCATTTAGATTTCTAGCCTCTGAAAGTTCATGTTGAAATAATGCCTTTTTTAATTTTTTTATTATAGCATCTTCCCGCTTTCGGGCATGCCAATCTTAAGTGCCTGGGTGGTTGAATTTAGAATATCTTAGGGTCCGGACACTCCTTGTCGGTCTAGACCGGAGCTGGTAGTGCTTAAATTGGGATTTTACTGAAGTTAGTGGATTGAAATCGTGCACATATTAAGAGCCTTTACTTAACCTGTTTAAGTTTATGGTGTCTCATTGTGCTATATTAAAATGGGAGAAATCGCGGGCATTGAGATGAGTTTAGCTCGGTTCTTAGTGTCTGATAATAGACTCTCAACACTTTTTTAAAAAAATTTCTATTCATACTTACATACAGGTAATACGTATTTCATTAAGAAATTTTTTTTAATTTTTTTTTTTTTTAACTGAAGAGTAATCAAATTTTAAAAACATCTTAACTAAATGATTTTATTTTTCACATACCTCCTCACTTTCCTGATTATATGACTGGCTCTATCCGACTAATTTTAATCTAAAAAAAACTGTTTGGGGTAAGCCGATACGAGTGGGATGGTGGGCCTTATTGTATAGTTTTGCATACTGTTAAAAACGGCACAACATTTGATTTATTCAAAGCAATTACAATATAATTTAAGTATTTACTCCTGTTTTTCTTTCATGCATTCTCTTATTCCTTTTTATTTGCAGTTTTTAACTGTATGAAACTTAATTGGTACCACCTTTCCCAAATTATGCCAAACATTTTCTTTCTAGTCGCTGTGCAATTTTGAACTCTTTTTCTATAAATTTGTGTTGCTGTTTATATGATGACATGTACCTACATCTGAATCCATTTGAGTGACTTGGTACACTTTGCTACTTACCACCGTCTGATACGCAGCAACATTTTATCAGTTTTACAAATAAGGTTGACAACGAATTCTTATTTCAGTTCATCTTCTCTTCTGTATTGTCATTACCATTTCAATTTGTTTGGACAATCCAATCACTTCCCATCTTTTGATACTAAAACAGACTAAACTCTTTCCTTAAAGATATTACATATTACACCTGAAGACCGTAGAATGAATCGGCCGAAACGTTAACATCAAAGATGGGAAGAGTGAATTGTCTGAACCAAAATTGGAATATCTTTTCTGTGTTCAAATGGATGACACTGAATGAAATGATTCCAGAATATGCCCGTGAAATGGCTAACTCCTGTTTTTAGAATAAAATGCTCATTCCTCCCCACCCCCCGAAAGAAAACTGATTGACACCTTCCCTACATTGTGCCAGAGTTAATGGCATGAGAGCTAAATTACCTATAATATTCTTTATTTTTGACCCATGAGTGTCATTTTCATTGATTAGACCTCCCTCTGAGTAAAACACTTACTCTGCAAGATTGAATGTTTCCATGATGAATTTTGATTACCGCCCCAGTCTGACATTTTATGAATGATTGGTTTATTCTGACAAATTCAACCTTGCTTCTATCAAAGTTATATAATCACTTATTTAGTAATGCAGTTTTAACTTGAAATTTCCTTTCCAAAAGACAATACAATCTGATACTTCATGGGACTGAGAAAAGTTGCAGATGTTCTTTGGGTGTTAATCCCCAGAATGCCAGGTTGCAGAATGAGGCTGCATTTTCATCTGGTATTGCTGAGCTGCTCTGGCTTAGTGGTAATCA
>VCCN01000334.1:447045-458558 GCA_006491835.1 Architeuthis dux | reverse complement strand
ACATTTAATTAAGACTATATCCACTTGAATAATCCAGAAGGAACACATTTAATAAAAAGATAACAAGATGTTTCTTGTCCGTCGTATTTAGCCAGACATGCATAAATGAAGGGTTGCTGCCCAAGTATACATTATTCATATAACAACTGATTAGATTGTAGGCAAATGTTATACTATTTTCTCATTCTTTTCTTTTTCAGATTTAATTGATATTTCAATTAATAATAAATAGCAGGTCTGGTTAGTCACTTAATAGAAACCGTCACGTGATCAACGTCTTTTGGTAGTATGTCGTGTTGGGGGTGATCAATTAAAAAAATGGAAAAGGGCGTGGTCAATGATCAAGTTACTTCTCTCGGCTTTTGTTGGGCCGTGATCACTAAGTTCTAATTTTAAAAAAACAAAACAAGCGTGAACGTTGCCTGGCACAAACTAATGAACCAATTTAGCATAAACTTACATTGCAAATTGAACCCACCATTAAAATCCTATTAGGGGAAGGGGGTTTACAACACGTTTTTTTCTAGACATAATGTATAAATGTTTACATTTTCAGCCATTGGTGCTTCCTGTACGAGTGATACATAGCCAGCCAGACCAACTCAAAAACTGAAGAAACCTATGTTGACAGTTTTGGTTGACAGTTTCTAATGAAAGTAACTGATTACATTGTCCCATGTGTCAGTCCGAGACAATGTTATTAATCACCGCTACCCACAACACTGGTTTATTGCTGGGTTTAGGTTATCCGGACTTCGCCCAACCCTAACCGTTCATAGTAGAAACTTGAAATTTTGCACACACACTCCACTCAATAACTAGGGAAAATGTTTTTTTATGTTTTTTTTTGTTTTTTTAAAATTCCCCCTAAATAGGTTTTTAGAGGGGCGTTCAATATGCAATGTAAGTTTATGCTAAATTGGTTACTAATTTGTGCCCGCTTGTTCTTTGAAAATTCAGACCTTTTTAGTGATCACTACCCAACAAAAGGCGAGAGAAGTAACTTATTCATTGATCACCCCTTTTCCCAACTTTTTCATTTATCACCCCCAACACTGCATATATGGGTGGCGGTGATTCATAATTTCCCCTGGAATGCTAGTTCTATATTTGCTGATTCTTTTCTTTTTCAGATTGAATTGATATTTCAATTAATAATAGATAATTAATGATTAATATTTTAGCCAGTAAAAATAGCCAACAAAAGATCCTGGTCATCTTCGATGTTTTTTATTTATTTTAACGTATGCAATCCCGGACCTCCTTTCTGGCAAGATGCAGTCATTGTTCATTGGAACATTGAATGTACTCTAGCCGAATACCGTCCTATGGACTGGTTATTCGGTATAATGAGCAGTGTCTGTAACAATTGACTCTTCCACTTGCTGATGAAAATATCTCCCACCCATCATTTGAAACAATGGACTCATCCACTTAGTTTTGGTTACATATCCTTTAGGACCAACTACGGGATGTTCACGTCCTGTGGTCTAACCACAGTTCAGCCTTACTGTCGGAACCTTCCCGCAAAGGGGCGGCAGACCCCCATAGCTAGCTCGGGCATCTGTCAGGAGAAGGACACTCCTGTCAAACCTACGACCTATGGGCTGTGCTCCTATCCGCGCCACTCCGCTGGTCCATAGGATGCAAACCCTTGGTTTAAAGGGTGGGGTCGACCCTGGGCAAGTCGCACTTCACCTTAAAACTACACTGCTCAGGCTGGAGGTTTACTCCGCACATTGGCCTCGCCGTCTATGGTCCTAATGCTGGGGAAAACCATCCACAAAATCTTCGTGCGCGAAGCCAAGCCATTCATATATGGTAGAGGTAATTTGACAATGTGGAAATGAAAGATTGAGAAAAGCGTGTTATGTCTCAAACATAGTTAGTATCATGAAGATACGCCTTTATGCATTTCACCGTGCAACAAGCGTCATCAGAAGAGGTTTGAACAATGTTGAAAAGAAGACACTGTGCAGTCTTTCATCTCGGGAGTGAAACAGGCAAATGAAGTAAAAAAATCTTATGTAATCTTATTCTATATTTTTCATTTCGATGTTGTGTTGCTTTAAAATTAGCTTATTTAAGTCCGTTTCTAATGCCCAGGCCGTTGGGATATTGTTTTGCAATGGGATATGAGCGCTGCTTCGATGCATCGTCGTCGTGTATGTTTTTGGATGATGCGGGTTTTCTGCAAGCTAAAGTTATGGTTATGTGTGTTCCTGTGTCCAACTAAGGCGTTTAAATTTTTGTCAAACTTGAGGGCTCTCCGGTGTTCATATACCCTTTTCTTGAGTGGTCTGAACGTCTCGCCGATGTAAACATTATATACCAGTCATCTTGCCAAGGATAGCACATTTACATATATTTATATAAAATACAGAATAATTAAATAGAGTTTTAATAAATATCAAGAGTAAACATGATTTATTTACAGTCGATTATTATCAACTAAATTTTATCGACAATCAGTTAATACTCGTGTGAATTAATCAAATATTGTCGACTAAGAAAATATTATTCAATTACCTACAATACAAAGTCGACATCACATATCAATAGCAGTTTTGGTTATGATAACGTTAGGCTCATTATAAATAGGATGGTGATTACTCACTGTTAGTGTGCGTGGTCCATATGCCTTCGACTAATCCCAGAATGCCGCTGAGCACGAAGACTAAAACATTGTTATAAATACTGAGGCGCCAAAATCGCATCCAGATTAATGCAGCTAAGTTGATTGAAGTCACTGAAACAGAGAGAAAAACAGGTTTTGTTATAAAAGTGAACAAAAAACTTATTGGTAGATTATAGCGTATTAATCCCGATTCACATTAAGGAACATAAGCAACAAAACTTTGGTGTGACTCGGCGGGGGATTGAACCACGTCCTACCGAACCGGAGGCAATCACTCTAGCACTAGCCTACGGTACATCGATTCTCTGATTTTAATATATATAAAAGAACATACAGGTCCTTGATAAAAGAGATCAAATTATTTCTACAGACAAAAAATTGTTAATTACATGTATTTCATAACATTTACCAACACCTGCCTCAGAAGAATTCCATGAATTCGCTGGCCAGATACCATCAGCAACAAGGAACTGTGACAACGAACAAGACAGCAACCTACAGAGGAAGACATCCTCAAAAGACGCTGGAGATGGATTGGTCACCGTCTTCGCAATCCTGCACCCAGCATTACAAGACATGCCCTCTTTAGGAATCCACAAGGGAAAAGGAAAAGAGGCAGACCAAGAAACATTTGGTGCCGTGACCTGGATGCAGAATGTGGGGAGAACTGGTCATACATGGAAACAACTGGTGAAATTGGCCCAGGACCGAGATGTCTGGAGAGTCTTTATTGGCGGCCTATGTCCCAAAACGGAACCACAGGCTTAGATACATGTATTTCATAGAAGTGATTCTATGTAAATAATTGTTTATTCTACAGTATTTGAATTATATTCTTACTTTTTCAACAAAATATTTCTTCAAAATTACTAAAAAATCTCCGCCTAATTATACAATTTTCCTTCATTTTTACATACATCAGACATTTAAAAAGAATATTACGTAATATTGCTTAATATTTCAATGTTTATTGTAAAATGATTTCAATAAATTCTATAATTTTTAATCGACATTTAATACCGCCTTAAATAATGGAGAAATGATAACTACTTGCAAAAGTACACCATCAAACCTCGGTTATCCGAACATCAATTATCCGAATTTTGGATTATCCAAACAAGATTTCAAGATCAAGAATATTTAAGTAGCCATACTGTGTGTGATACGATACTCGAGAATAATACTAGTGCTACCATTTCGTATTTTGTTTTGAAAACCTCTTGTAAGACCCTCATAATCATCTTCAAACAAATTTAAAGTCATGAAATGTAAAACAATGTTTTTTTTGTTCAAATGAGGATCGATAGTCGAGTCCGCCAAAAACTAGGCTCACAACAAAGAATCCTGCGTTATTCAAACGTCGAAAATTCAAATAATAAAAATCAACAAGCCTGACAGCTGCAAGGTCAAACTCCACTCCTATTTCAACTGAAGACGATTACTGCAACTGTTGTATTGTATATATAATAATTATTAATCACTAAACCCGCACACATCCAGACATGGACTATATATAACAGACAATTTCTTGTATCTCCATCACTTTTTCTGAAGAAGCCAGAATGTACTAGCGAAACGGTAGGGAAATTTTAATTTTACATATCGTTTTGGTTTAACATGGCGGGGCAGACAAACAGTGAAGAGTCTACTCTCCTAAATTCAGCGAGGATTGTTCTTGTTCTTGTAACGGTAGAAAAACAGGCCTAGCTGCTGCAGGCTCAAACTCCACTCCTACCTCTATACTGAAGATAATTACTGCAACTCCGAAAATACGAATAAAGTTTATTTCAGAACACACGAGACTTCAACCATAAATTTCCATGCGTATCTTTTCCTGATGATGTGTGCATTGAATGTAAGTGTCGCCTCGTGGTTAAATCATTTGATATAATCCTCTGCAGTATCCAATACGGGTTAACTTTAAATTAGATAAGTGAAAATATTTTAATTTGGGAGGTCTGATTGTTGACTTTAGTCCCCTAAATTTGGTGAGGATTGTTCTTGTTCTTGTAACGGTAGAAAAACCAAGTCAACTCCAGACTTGGACTGGAGTTTGACAATATCCTAAGTTTGTACACATTTTATCGATTGAATGAAAACAAACCCCTTCAAACATGCTTTTTTTAACGTAATTTTCTTCAGTATGGCTCTTTTATGATCGGATCAGTTATCCGGAAAATCAGTTATCCGAACAAAATTCGGATAATCGAGGTTTGTCTGTACCGAGATGAATATATGATCGTGACTGACCTGTAATGTAGATGGGGGTTCTTCCAATTATCGGAGCGATATAACCGGAACCAATTGACCCAATTGCGGCACAGATTCCGAAACAGGTCATCAAATAACCAATGATATCGATTCCCAGATAACACGACATGAAGGCCTAGAGAGATACAGAGAGAAAGAATTAACATGACATGAGAAAGAGAGAGAGAGAGAGAGAGAGAGGAAGAATTAACACGATTGAAGGCCTAGAACGAGAGAGAGAGAGATACAGAAAGAAAGAATTAACACGACATGAAGAGAACGAGAGAGAGAGAAAGAAAGAATTAACATGGCATGAAAGCCTAGAACGAGAGAGAGAGAGATAGAGAGAGATAGAGAGAGAGAGAGAGAGAGATACAGAAAGAAAGAATTAACATGACATGAAGGCCTACGAGAGAGAGAGAGACACACACACACACAGAACACGACATGAAGACCTACGAGAGAGACGGAGAGAGAGACAGAACACGACATAAAGGCCTACAAAAGAGAGAGATAACATGTCATCTCCAGAGAGAGAGAGATAGTAATTCGGCTAAGACAAGAAGGCTTACAATAGCAGAGAGACAGACACACAGAGAGAACGAGAGAGAGAAAGAGAGAGACATAACGACATGAGAGAGAGAGAGAGAGAGAGAGAGAGAGAGAGAGAGAGAGAGAGAGAGAGAGAGAGAGAGAGAGAGAGAGAGAGAACACGACATGAAGGCCTACAACAACAACAAGAGAAAGAAATAAATAACAATATATTGCAACTAAATAATTCGCCTAAAACCGGCTCTCGGGATGATGGATGGACAGTAGCCATGCTTTACTTCGTATCTCGCACGTGGAAACAGACGGTATTGGTTAACTTTTTGGCATCTTATGGTGTATTTTGGCTTCATTTAGAAAACCGTCCATTTTTGTAATAAAAAAAACATTTGATGCTTTCAATAAATCTCGAGTATCTACATATATAGTCTTTAAATGAGATGCTTCATTCTAAATTACAATACTTCTAAAATTTATAAATATGAACAATAATTTATTTTATTCTTAATATTGGATGAAGTATTGTAACAACATATTTTTATTATTAAATTTGACTAGATCATCATTATTTAAATTTTTATGACTACTTTTTTACCTTCATCTTAAATTTTAGTAGTTGCTTTTTATCGCAACTTTTACTCAGACCGATTACCCTCCGGTAGTGAGAAAATAGCGTTGAACGGAAAATAAAGAACAAGCCTCAGGTTGTATTCGAACCCACATCCCCTAGCCAAGGGAAGTACCGTTTAGCCCGGTCTGCTTTACCAATTACGCCACCGAGCCTAACAGTGCTGAAGCTCGAAGTAACACCCTTAACCCACCCTTCTTTCCGATCGTTTGTTTACATTTCTCTGGTAGTTACAAGATTACATTTCTGCATTTTTAAGATGACTACTAAACGTAGTCATAAGAATTTAAATAATAATGATTTATAATACTTCATCTAACAAAAATAAAAAAACGGAAAAATTTGACTAGATGTTACCTTAATTTTTAGTTGCTTTTTATCACAACGTTGACTGCAATTTTAGAAGGACGACCCACGTCAAAGTCGTAATAAAAAGCAACACTTAAGACGAAGGTAACGCCAAGTCAATTTAAAGTTAAAGACTAGGTAAAATATAAATATTTCAAACTTCAATTTAATAATCTAATACAAAACTGTACTGTTTATTTATTGAAACTTGAGCTACTGCTGGTGAATGGAAAATGCGCGCAACTCTTTTAACTCTTTCTTCCCTGATAACGCCTATAGGCGTGATCATAAATTTCACTCATGCCCTGGTCATACATAGAAGCGTGATCTCGTATTTGCATTATTTCCTGGGCAACAAAAACAAAATTACACAAAAGCTTTTAAATTTAAATCTTACACAAATTTAAATCATGGCAATGCCAATCAATCAATAATAATACCTTTCTAAATTAACTTTTTGCTGGTTTTATTTCACTGGACTTGGAAGTGATACATTTGGAATAATCACTGAAAATTTAGTAAGCGTACATTTAATATTAAAATAGATATAGCAATTTATCTACTGCCCTTTGTATTTTTTTGTTCAGCCACAGGCTGTTAAATTAGTTTAAGGGCACACAGGCACATTGTTAGAGCAGGCAGCCAGGGAAGTAATCAAACATGGCTGTCAGGGAGGAAAGAGTTAACCATGTATGTACTAACAGTACCACATGTTAAAAACATGTTAATTTGCGACCTGTAATGTGCTAGCGATACTTTTAAGTACCCCACATGTTCTGTAGATTAATTTGGGACCTGCGTTTCCTGGGGGTCCAATTTTTCTTTTCAATAAAAATGAGTGTTTACCTAAATGTTTCTTTATCATTCAATGTTAGTTTTCTTTATATGGCATTCAAATATGAATTTTAAAAATACTGTAAATTTCAGTGGACACTTGAAGCATCTAAAAAGCGACCCAAAAAATGGGGTCGTTTTATAGGCCAGATACCAGAAACAGTGACTAAACAGTGAGCTAAAACCATGAAATTCAGAACGAAATTGGGGTCTCGTCTTATCTGAATGCCGCTTTATCTGTCGAAATATACGGTAATAAAATTCGTGTTTACCTAAATGTTTTTTTATCATTCAATGTTAGTTTTCTTTATACGGTCTTCAAATATAAAAAAATCGTATATTTCAGCGGATAAGACGACATTTGAAAAAAGTCGCCAAAAAATCTTATAGGCCAGATACTAAAAACAGTGAATAAACAGTGAGCTAACAACCATGAAATTCAGACTGAAATTTGGGTCTCGTCTTATCCGCCGAAATATACGGTAATTACAAAAAATATCAAAATTTAAAAAATCAGTACATAAAAAGGGTTAAATAGTAAAAATAAGGAAAAAGTAAATAAATACCTTTGTTACGTCGGCTGAAATGAATGAGATGAGAATTCCACAATAAATGATTAAAGGAGTCAGGAGCAACCATTTTGGTTCTGTCCACAATCTAAGCACGGCTATGAGGTCAGAAGTGAATGTATCTTCTTCGTCGTGTTCGATCTTCCGTGTCAGGTACACTGCGTCCATATAGAAGGCGATGAGTAAGACAGAGAGGATCAGACAGACAGAAAAGATCCCTGTTAGAAGGAAGCGCATCCCTGGAGATATATCAAAACTGTTGTGGTTTCTATAGGCATAATGACAGAAATTGGGTCCACAGATGTCTTCTTGCAGGGGGATAAAGAGGTCGCTCTCTTGTAATGGAGTTGATGTGGTTGTCAAAGATATCAACGATGATGATGACGCGTTTAAAAGAAGCATTGATATGTTTTCCTGCGAGTAGAACGGAGACTGTAGACCATCGTAAGAGTCGTTACCGACAAAGGTGTTCAAGTTTAACTTGGTGGAGGTAGTGTTTGAATTATTCAACAGGGGAGCTAACTCCATCATGAGAGAAGTTACAAGCGAACCTATGACCCGAGCGAGAGCGTCAAACAAAAACAACATCCCAAAATATTTACTCGAAATTCCTTCAATGGATTTGTTATAAATTTGTGCGGCTACTTTGGATATGTGTGTCATGTAAGTTCCAAGTGCCGTCCAGATAGCCGCTTGGCTGATTCCAGCAATGGCTGAAGCCGGAACTAGGGTGTAAAAGGACGGAAATGCGTTGGCAGTGGAGTAGGCGACGTGGAATAAAATGGCGATGATGAGAGTGAACTTAGGGCCGAACCTGTGAACAATGGCTGTCGTGAAGATACAGCCAAAGACGAAGCCACCGTAAATGCAGGCTAGAGATGTGAGGCCTAGTCCTTTCTCGTGATTCATGCTGCTCTGCAGATTTCGAAGCGATATGAAGGCCACACTGAACAGCATGTGACCCACACACACAACCATCAGGTTCTTGAACGGATGAAGGTGGTTGGAGTAGGTTTCACACCTGAAGAAAAATAAAGATTTATTACAGTTAATTATGATAGTTTTATTGGGTTCATTTACGTCGTAAATTGGAGGCAATGGTAATCCTTGGTCTTACGGATGTGAAATATGATAGTTGAACACGTCATACAAAGGCTCCATAGAATATAACTATACATCGTATTGATCAGATATTAACACAATAATGAAGATAAAAGCCAATAATTTGTTCTTCATCAGAATATTGCGCACCATGAATTCGTTTAGGTACGACGGAAACAGTGCATCCGCGATATGAGATATATTTTTTTAAAAAACAAAAACACCGCGATATTAGATGTGTTCAAGACTAACATCGCAATATGAGATGTGTTAAAAATGTCTTAGCTTCTTAAAAAACGAACGTAATCTTACGTCCCAGTTTGATTTCGAGAATTGATTTTAAAAAGACAAAAAATGTATGTGCAATTAGCATTTTCTTTGTCATTTGTGTATTTAAAAATAGTTTTTATATTGAAAATAGTTTAAATACAAGTTGTCAGAACGACGGTTGCATCCTTTTTGAAACACCCCGTATATATACATCTATGTACAATTTATCGTACTGAAGTTGTGCTAATCAACTGATATTAGAATTTATATTCATGAGACTGGCGATTAGTTTACGACTGAGGTAGTTGCGCATTTCTCGGTGTTTGGTGTTCGAAGCCCAAATAAGAGGCCAGGGTTCCGACTACTGATTGGGAGCCCGGGGAGCGTTTTCAAATGGTCCCCCCCTTAGCTACGCCGCTGAATTCCCTGACTGGCCTAGCTGTGAGCGAAGAGAAACGAATGAATGACTGGAAAGTTGCGAATACAAGAATATTTACAGTTACCGAACAGTTGCATGGTGAGCCAAAATAAGAACACAAAAGACAGCTGAAGAAGGCCAGAGGGTACACGGCCGAAACGTTGTGAATATAAAAGAAAAACCCAACAAGATGAGGACAATAGTTTGAACTAGCATTCCAAGGGAAATTATGAATCACCGCGACCCATATATGCTTCTTTTTACCTTGTAAATTAAGCAGTGTGGTGGGTAGTGATCACTAAAAGGTCCACATTTTCAAAAATAAGTGAGAATGCTGCTGAACACAAAGTAAGGGATCAATCTGGCATAAGCCTACATTGTAAATTGACCCCCCACGCTAAAAACCTATTGGGGGGGGGGAATTTTAAAAAAAAACCCAAACATTTTCCTTTCATTTTCACATGGAGGTGTGTGCAAAATTTCAAGTTTCTACTTTGAACGGTTAGGGCTAGGCAAAGTCCGGATATATAGATACTTATAAATATCAGAACACGCGAATAACCTAAATCCAGCAACAGTATTTAAACCAGTGTTGTGGGTAGCGGTGATTAATAAATCAATGTATAATGATAATTCTTCATCTTAGATATTCAGACAGATATAAACAAAGACATCTTCCGGCACACCGTGCTCGCTTCCGGTTCTGTAGGCCGTGGTTCAATCCATGGCCAAGTCATACCAATGACTTTAAAATAGTATTTAATGCCTCTCTGCTAAGCACTGAGCAGAAAGAGTAACATTGAGGAGGCCTGGAGAGAGATGGGCTCCGTCAGACTATCTCGCCCAAACACACCCTACGACACGGTACAGGGGACCGAAAACCCTGTCCTGGGTTACGGGACTATAGGCTATGGATCTTCGTGTACACATAAATGTAATATGTGTGTACGCGCGTGTGTGTGAGAAAGAGAGAATTTGATCGATACATAGATAGACAGGTCTGGGGTTAGTCACTCAATAGAAACAGCCACGTTACCAACGTCTTTTGGCAGCATGCCGTGTTGGGGGTGATCAATTAAGAAATTGGAAAAGGGGTGATCAATGAATAAGTTACTTCTCTCGACTTTTGTTGGGTGGAGATCACGATAAAGTCCGAATCTTCAAAAAGCAAGCGTGAACGCTGCTGGACACAAACCAAGGGACCAATTTAGCATAAACTTACATTGACATTGATTACCACACTAAACCCTTTTTTCTAGACATAATAAGTAAATGTTTGAATTATCAGCCCTCTAGCTTCATTGGTGCGGCATGTACACGTGAAACACACATAGATAGCAAGCCAGGCAGAACCACTTAAAAACCAAAGAAACCTATGTTGACCGGTGGACAGTTTTGGTTTGCGGTTGACGGTTTCTGACAGATAGATAGATATGTTGGGCGCATTAAAAAATATAAACGCCCGTATGCAAATTAAGTTTCCAAAATATGAATATTCATATATGTAATCACGTTACAAATTTCGGTTCCAAATGACAAGCATCTTCCTTCCTCTCACCGAAACCATCAAGACGTAAAGACGCAAAGAATGTCTCGCCCGGGCCACTAGGCCAGGGCGATTCAGAGAAACCATCTAAACTACCAGACACAAAGCCAACGACAGCAAGTCTAAGCCTCGACACAAGAATCAATGAGACGAAATCCCTCATTAAGAAAAGCTCAAAGCTAGGCCTAACGAAAGCAGAGAAAGAAAAATATGTAAAAAGCTGATCATTTTCCACTCGACCGAAGTAAGAAAAACGGACCATCTAATTAACTTTGCTAATGCGCATAAACAAACTGTTATCTCTTTCTTCGTTAAGAACTATTCAATCTTTCAAGAAAGGAGCTGAACTGAATTCTTTCAAA
>VCCN01000334.1:387228-397824 GCA_006491835.1 Architeuthis dux | reverse complement strand
GTTAGTTTTTAGAAAAAATGTTTTCCAAGGTTTTACGAGGGGAGTTTCTATTTACAATGTAACTGTATGGCAAAAAGGGCCGTTACTTTCAGGCCATTGTATGGAAGTGAGGCTTTGAAACATGTTACTTCCCTTGTAAAGGTTGTTAACTATGTTAATGCGCACGAACCTCCCTCCCCGGGCGGACACACGCGCACCCCCGGACAGCCCCGTGTGGCCCCCACCAAAAAAAACTTAATGAAAGCACAGAAAAATCATCATTAAAATATCAAAGAAGCCTCAGAACGGCAGTAACCGAATACTTCGAAGCTTCACTTCCATACAATAGACGGAAAATAACGGTCCCGTCTATCATACATTGTAAATAGAACACCCCTCGTAAAACCTTAAAAAGATTGTTAGGGTCTAACGAATTAAAAGCACAAAACAATTACTGGCGAAAAACAATTGTTTCTATTTTTGTTCGACTTGGTTAACGAAAGTAGATCTTTACCAAACATATATTTTTAAAAAATTGTTTACTTGTTTTTCGTACACTAGATCACCGTTTTGATCCCAAGAAAGGATTCTGTTTCATTATAACAATTGATGGGTATGGTTAGACAATGTGGAAAAGGAAAAAGAGTGAGAAAGCTTGTTACATCTCAAACATGTTTATACACATAGGCATGCACTCACACGTTTGTTGATTATGTGCCAAAGTATTTATTATGTTCTCATTGTACTGATTGTTTTTACTAGCAGTAACCCGTGGACATTCCAATTTGAAACACCAACAAATTTCAATTTGACATTTTTAATGCTTTACAAGTTATATATGTTACAGGGTGTGTGAGAATTAACTCCCTATTTGAAATTATATGTAACTTTTGTAAATATTAAGGATCAAGTTTACATCAAGCACCCTAAAAATTGTCGAATCGAAAAGGGACACATTTTGCCTCGACACCGAAAATGTTTGAAGTTACATTCGATAAAAAGTAGTTTTTTTTTTTTAAACTAACATTTTCGAAGTTATTAAGATAATTTCTCCCGGAAAGATAAAAAAAAGTATTTTCGTGCCCTCAATTCAACTATTCTTCATAAAACTAGTTTTTGGCCTTTATAGTGATTATTATTAGAGTTTAAATTTTATAGTCAAACAGCGTAATCTTAGCGTAATAAAAAAAATAGAAAAAAGGTTGGATTGAAAGCACAACAAATACTTTTTATTATTCCGGGAGAAAGTATCTTAGTAACTTCGAAAATTTGTTAGTTAAAAAAAACACCAAAAAAAAAACAACCTATTTTTATCGAATGTAAGTAACTTCGAACAACCGGTGTCGAGGCAAAATGTGTCCCTTTTCAATTCGACAATTTTTAGGGTGCCTGATGTAAACTTGTCCAATATTAATTCTAATAGGGACTTCTTCCTGTGGGGGGGGGCGAACTGCACCAAACCACAAACTCTGGATCAACTGGAGGAGCACATTCGACATGCTGTGGCCAACATACCGAAACGCTTACAGAAATTGGTGGATTACGTTGAATTCTAACACAGCAGGCAAATTCTACCATTGTATGGTCCAAAGTAAATTTAGTTTGACTACAATCGACCAATAAATAATAAAGTTATTACCGATTTCCAATAGGGAATTTATTTTCACCCACCCTGTATATGCAAATAATATATACTATACTTAGTTACGTACAATACTACAAAATAAATTAAACAAATAAACGAAACTGCGAAAAATAATATTTTACTTATTTATAAGTTCATGATAAACAATATTTTTCGTAAAAGTAATTCCCTTTTAGTGTCCTGGCTCTCTTCATTGCCACTTAAAATTTTAAAGTAAACATTTTTGGATGAAATGTTCCTTTCCCTTTAAGAAAAAAAAACAGCGTTTGTTTGCAACCCTAATTTAAAATGTACCGTCACGTTTCGTGATTATGAATACAAACTCTTTCTCCGTCTTCATTTGTAAACAAAAGCGAAGATTAAGGGAGATAATATTACTTTTTATTCTTCTGCACTTTCCCTCTCTCTCTCTCTCTCTCTCTCTCTCTCTCTCTCTCTCTCTCTCTCTCATTGACGTATTGTGTCTAACAAACAGCGGTCAGCTTTTCGTGTCTCCATCTCTTTCCACTCTCTTTACAGCGTGATTCTTTAGCGTGACATGGCAAATAGAGATGGTAGAGGTTACACATTTTAATAATATAGAAGATAGATTGCGTGAATGTTATTGTTGATATCAAACTCTTCCACTCTACCCACTTTGGCCTTTTTGTCATTTGTAGCTACACGTACAAAACACAAAAGTATATGAATATTGTTGGAGCATCATGAACTCCTTCAGCCAACTGAGAATAGAGCTATACAACAACTATAGCATTGTACACAGCCAGAAAGACATACGTAATTAAAAATGTATTGCTACATTTTGTCAATATCTTTCTTTGGTTCGATTTTGTTAATTATTAATCTATTTGGTTAGCAAAAAAGTTCGTTTTTGTCTTTAGATAGCATTCGGAGCGTTTAGTTTTAACTAATTTCATTCAAAGAGATCGCTATTGATTGTATTTTGATAGCTGCCATATCAATATGCATTTTTTTAAAAGAAATTATCCAAATTAAGGTATTTTGTTTATTGATTCTAACATTGAAATTGAAAGAGAAGAAACGACATTTTCGGCATATTATGCTTTTCATTTTAAGACAAATTGGGAAAAAAGCAACTCCAACGCAAAGAAAAGGTGAGGTTTATGGAGAATGTACTGTGAATGATCGAACGTAGCAAAAGTGGTTTGCGAAGTTTCCTGCTGGATATTTATCGCTGAAGGTCGGGTAGCCCAGATGAGATTGATAACGATCAAATCACAACATTACTTGAGAATAACCAATGTTATACGATGCAGAAGATAGCAAACATACTCAAAATATCCAAATCAAGCATTGGAAATCATTTGCATAAACTTGGTTATGATAGTCGCTTTGGTGTGCGGCTTCCACATAAGTTAGGTGAAAAAAATCTAGTGGACCAAATTTCCGTGTGCGATTCGCTACTTAAATGTAACAAAAATGTTCCGTTTTTGAAACAAATTTTAACATGTGATGAAAAGTGGATTCTTTAGAACGTGGAAATAAATATACCAAAGGCTGGTCTTCATCCAAATAAGGTGATGATGTGTATATGGTGGGATTGGAATGGAGTCTTCTACTATGCGCTCCCTCCGAAGAACCGAAAGATTGATTCGAACAAGTACTGTTCCCAATTAGTCCAGTTGAAGGCAGCAATTAGAAAAAAGGCACCTGGAATCTAACTACAATTGAAGAAATGTGTGCATGCACCGCAATAGTAGTCAGACTAGTGCGAAAATATTTTTGAGTTGGCAATACTGAGCAAACCTTAAGAGGAAGGCATCACCCAAGAAAAGGGAAGCAGTTTTAGGTAAATTTCTGTTTATTTCTCTATATGCTACAAGTCGACGGTCACGGTTGATTAGCGGCTAGAGAAATGAGACAACACCACTCGGACACTTTACGAACATTGAACAAAATATGCTTATAAATATTAGGTTTTCCATACACTGAAATAGCTGTTTTAGCGCTTCTAGAATTGAAAGTTTTCTTCACCCTCAACAATTTTTTAGGAAATCTCCCCCCTGAGAATTTCTAAACCTTGGCAGGTCTGTAAGAGATGAAAAAAAAGACTGAAAATAGACAATGACTGGTTTTCTCGAGCCTTGCTACATTTTGGTTTGTATCCAAGAAGTCTATCTATTTGTGTTCCCCATAAGTTATAGGTCATAAATCTACGCTTACAAGATGCTAAAAAATGTTTAGCTTCTTAAATTACGAACGGTTTTTCTTACGTCATATTATTTATGTCAAGAATTAATTTTTAAAAAGAATGTGACGTAAAAAAGAAAAAAAGAATTCCTCTTTCTTAGCCCACTTTCTCAATCCTTCCTTTCTTATGAACACTAATAACCTATTCAAATTTGGTCTGAACGAAAAAAGAATTGGCATTCATAGATCTGTCTACTTTCCTTGCAGATAAAAATTCAATTGACCTGATGGTAACTAAAATAAAAACAGGACTGGTTTGTCACTCAACGTCACGTGCCCAACATCTTTTAGCGTGTTGGGGGTGATCAATTAAACAATTTAAAAATGACCAATGAATAAGTTACTATACTCGCCTCTTGTTGGGCGGTGATCATTAAAATGTCCGAATTTCCAAAAAAATAAAACAAGCGTGAACGCTACAGGACACAAACTAAGGCACCAATTTAGCATAAACTTACATTGTAAATTGAAACTCGATGCTAAAAACTTATTGGGGAGGATTTTCAAAAACATTGCCTTTTCTAGACACAATGAGGAGGAATGGAAATGGGGGAGTGGTATGCGGGGGCACGACGTATACCTACTTCTCAATTTCCAGGCTTTTTGTATGTTCAACGTCTACCAATGGAGACTCATTTATGCTGTTCGCGTTCAAAAACTATGTACGTTATATTTGTCTATTCATGCTGTTCGTGTTCATTTCGCTTGTATTTGTCGTTTTGCGTTCAGACGCTATGTATGTTATATATGGTTGATTCTTGCTGTTTGAGTCGCACTTGTTTCTCTGTTTTAATTCGTGGCTTTGTATCGCCTGTATGCCGTTTTGCATTCAAACGTTATGTATGTTGATTTATGATGTTTTATCTGCACTTGTTTATTTGCCTAATTCGCGGATTCATCGCTTATATTGCAGTTTTCACGTTGTACAGATACAAAAGAAAATAAAGATTGTTTATGTACATCAGTAAGAAGCGTCGACTTTTTTCGTGACCGGTGTAGTTACAGAGACATTACTGTATACCTAGTTCCCAAAAGCACGCCTTACCGTATACCTAGTTTCCAAACCCATTTCATCACTAATACCAATCGAAAAAAAGACGAATCAATAATAAAAATGTATTGTTTCTGTATAATTGTACGACGCAACACCAGGAATTAGAGAAGCAGTTGTTTTGTAAGAACCTTTTGTATAAAACCTATTGACTATGTGTCGTCGGTCTTGAGCATGATTAATGAACTCAAAAAGTCAGTGCCGGGTTATCTAAATAGCAAAAGTAGCATATGCTACGGGCCCCGCAATTTCAAGGGCCCCGCGCTAAATACTTGCAAGCTATCAATTCCGATTCAGTGATTCTGCACTTGTTTCATTACTTTAGTGCTATACTGTCTTCAACTTTTATAAAGGATATTTGTCGTATTATATGGCTGTATAGCAAATGAAAAAGTTAATTATTTTGTAAGTAAAAACTATATATGTTTTAATATTTTCCTAATTTGGGGTCCCTTTTATAACAAATGCTACAGGCTTAATCCGGCCCTGAACACTGGAGCCCCCCCCCCGGGCACATGCCTGGGCGAAGCGTATGGAGATCATGGGATGCCCAGTCGTCAGAATTCCCCTCTAGGTCTCGCTGATGTAGTCTAGAGGAAAGCAGAGGGCTTGGCTGCAGGAGCTGCCGGAAGAACGTCAAATTGGGCGTCAAACCGCCTTAAAGGGGCTCCACTCTCTGGTTCGGAATCAGAGTTATCCTTCTCCTAGACGGGTTGCCTTCCCAAGGCCAGAGAGCCCGATTTGCTCTGCTATTTTACCCATAGCTGGGGGAGAAATGGATTCATGACTTTTGTGTGAGGCAGACGTGCTAACCATTTACACCATCTGAATGAACTAATCCGGTTCTGGTATGACGCAGGAATTACAGAAGCCGTAGTTTTGTAAGAAGCCGTTCTATAAAATGTATTGACTTTATGTCGTCGGTCTTGAGCATGATTAATGAACTGAAAGCATTTATTCTGGTTGTCAAGGTTTTACACTTCGACTAAGAACAGCACAATCAGTCAACAAGTTAATACTTCAATCTTTATTATTATTGGATGAAGTATTATAACACACCACTTTTCATTAAATTTGACTAATTTTTACCTTCATCCTAATTTTAGTTGTTTTTATACAACTTATTAATTCTGTTATTCGTTGCCATAGAAACAGTGGCCCGAATTAATAAGTTGTATAAAAACAACTTAAATTAGGATGAAGGAAAGAACTAGTCAAATTTAATGAAAGTAGATCGCTTTATGACATACTCCGCACGGAAATTCATTGGGGAGGAAATGGTGTCAAAGAGGACAGGTGAAAAGAAAGAAAAAAAAGTAATAAGTGACTTTCAGACGTACCGAAAAAACTTCATCCAATAATAATAAAGATTGATTTATAAAAGACTACTAGGTCTCATATGTTAAACAACGTAAATATGGCACAGAGAGTCGGTTGTAGGGAGTGAGTTTATAAGTGTGAATCAGCTTTTGTGGCCGATTGGTAAAAATTAACTAGGCAAATCTAGTCTCCCTCTGGCAATGAAGGTGTGAGTTCGATTCTGACCGAAGGCTTACTCTTCATTTCCAATTGTGCTGTTATTCGTTCCCATAGAATTAATAAGTTGTATAAAAACAACTAAAATTAGGATGAAGGTAAAAACAAGTCAAATTTAATGAAAGTAGTAAATTAATACTTAATTGAATTATTTTCTTTAGAAATACGAACAATTTGTTGCATAGCCGGGGGTGAAACGATAAGGAGATTGATCGGACTCTTGTTGGTTTCGATCGTGGCTGGGGATGAAGGGGATTGGTGCGGACATTCGTTTAATTCGACCCGCCTATCGAATCTTGGTTTTGCTGCTTTCGATCCATGATCGTATCTGGTTTGATTCCTTCTTCGTTCGTTTGCTGCCACGGTAATGCTGAGAAGAACTGTGGTCGATACAACTGGCTTCATTTTGGATGAAGAGAAGAAAACGAAACCCGTGTTTATAATGATAACAGTTGGTTTATTTTTCTTTCTCTATCGTGCACTTGTCAATCAACATTCTTTGTAGATATAACTTGTCAAACAAAACTTAACCTGACTTAAGTTTTACAACCGCTACTGTTGTGGGTATATCTTCTTAACTCTGTCTCTTCTTCGACTGACTTAAAACTCTCATCTCGTATCAGTAACTTCATCGGACGAGTTCGGGACATTCCTGATCTCCCCGGCCGTCTCCCCTGCGGTCTGTCCGGCGTCTCCCACTACTTTAAATTCGTACTCGTATTCATACTGTTTTGAGGGCTGGCGTTGGTCCACGTCAACCGCGTCAACTATGTGTCAATCACGTGATATCACTCAACTCAACATTCCTTTCTGAGAATTGAATCTTATTGAATCTTAATCTCAATTGTATTTTTGACAAAACAATTTGGAATTCCTTAAAGTGAGATGACATTCATACCTAAACATTTTCAACTCGTCATCGGCCAATCCATGACGACCTGAAATGTTTGCATTCTTTCTGAGTTTTGTTTTATTTCACTTTATTGACATTTTCCGTCTTTTCGCATTTTTTACTAGTTAAATAAAATTCGTTAACAATCTTTTTTTTTAATCTCATCATTTTCATACTTATCCTCAGTATCTAGATCAAATGTATTATTACTAATCACAATATGTTAATTGAACATTTTTTGCTGATAGTCTGAAGGTACGAAAACGACATTTGGCAAAGTAGGACGGTGATCGGCCAAATCAGTCTTTATGATGCGATCCATTTTTGACGGTTAAGTCGTCCGAACGCGTTTAACACAACACAGCTAAAAACAGAAAATAAACTAACAAACAACAACAACGACATAATGCTGGCGACGAGGGGGGAAACACACACAAAACAAACGAAACAAAAGGTCACGACATATCAATCTTTTATAAATATCACATTCTATATCTTTATGGTATTTTGTTGCCGCTTTATGACATAGTCCGCACGTAAACTGTCACTGGGAGGAAATGGGGTCAAAAAGGACGAGTTGTTAAATATTAGCAAAGGTGTAAAGAAACAAAAGTGACTTTCAGACGTATCGAAAATACTTATGTCAAGAGTTGTTGACTATTCCCAGGATAGTAGAGCCCAACCGTATTGTTATACACCATTAACCTTCAATTCTTTAAGACTTTCACAAGATAAGTAAAATAGGTTGGTGAGTGAGTTAAAAAGAAACAACGTTGAAATAGTAAGTTTTAGCTACCTAGAGATGGCTGATTTGTTTCTGTTAGTTTCCTAAACAAGCGTTCTTAAATTTGAATTTCAAATTCATACATCACGGTTGATCGTGGTTATGCAAAAAATAATTGTATATCCGGCTGTGTTTATATCATGAGAAACATGAAATAAATATGAAGCTAAAATTTCAATTTGGAGAAAAATTGGAATTCTATATATCAAGGAAACGCATTTTATGCATAAATTTATGGCTGAGGTGTCCCCTGGGATTGAAAGTATATAGATAATATAATATTGAAAAGTTGACTACAAACCAAGGGTTCGACCAGGATAAATATTACATTTGCTTATTGTTTTCTTGTTTATGTTTTTTTATGTTCTTCAATTAAGGCGTTCGTCACGTCAGTTCCAACCAGTTTCTTTAAATCTTCTACATGTTCGATGTTTACCCTTTGACCGCCTGTGGTTTTGCAAACTTTGATTGTTCCATTCAGCGTGTAAATCGAGGCTAATTTCTATTTCTTATATAGCGCATTGCAGGGGCCAAACAATCTCCTGTATTCATGGCCGAGCGATTCATTGATGTACACCTTGCCTTCCACTCCAAACGTTTTCTGCATCGCCAAATCTGTTTCTCAGAATTGCTTCTTTGCACGAAAGGATTGCAATTGTGTCTCGACCGTTCATGTGTTTGGCTAACACGACCGACTTTTTCTTAAAGCGATGAATGGCATGAACATCGCTCTTGGAAACCTTTACACCAGCGTGATTGAAAAGTTCAAATACTTCTTTTTTCAAGCACATCTCGTTGTACAATATCTTCAGGCAACCCAACTATTTCTTCTACTATATTGTTCTTGTTTGTATCCATTACGTTCTATATGGCTAAGGCGTTCTTCAAATTCAGTGTCATATTTTAGCCTTTTCTCAATGCTCTCGATTCGAGTGTAGAGTTCTTGAAGTCGTGAATCTTTTTCCACCAGAAGTTCAATCAGTTGTTCTTTATTGAGTTTGCGGTAGTCAGTCATTGCTAATTAATGAATTTTGATATAATATAATCGGTTGCTCTTACACACAATTGTATCGGACAGGCGCATCAGTTGAGTTTTTACACAAACTGACGACTTTAATTTTGTGATAACTTTTGCATCACTCAACCAATTTTAATAAAATCTATTTCATCTTGTAGAGTGGGTAACCTTTTATCGTGGGTAACTTTTCTTTTATTACACAAAACGAAAATTGCTTTGAAAAACGCTAGATACGATAGATAGTTTTAGGAAAACTTTTACTTCAAATTTGATTTAACGCAACGCACTCCTAAACCGCCGAACTGAATTACACGAAACGTTTCAGACATATTTAACCTGACCCTGCGAAGGTTTATTTTGCTAATACAACTGGGATTCTCCTATTTGTAAACCTCTAGCAAGGGTTTTAGTGTGGGGAAAGAAAAGGGATTTTAAAAGTCAGGCATATGTGATTTATAATCAGAAATAAATCGGCTACCCAATATACATATGTTCGTGGCACAGATGATTAGAGCGTTCAAATTGGAATCAAGAGATTTGTGATTCGAATCCATTCAGGATAGTAGTTATAGTTGAGGACGAATTCTTTTGGCAGTCGTGTATACATATCGATATTGTTTTTATTTATTTGGGGATAGTGCCTTACACAAATGTCCACGTCATGTGAGGCGGGTGATTCTGGCTGGTTGATTTCTTGTTAATTTTACGTTTATGCAATAATCAGCAGATATTACTATGATGAAATTAAAATAATCTAATTGTTTACCTAGAGGTTATAAATAACGTCTTTAAAAAATCAGAAAATCTTAAAGAAAACAGGACCGGTAAGAAAAATGCGTACCTGCACAATGTGTTAATATAATAACATTTTTTAAAATACAATTTTAATTGTTGAGACTTTTATTGTTAGTTACTTTTCTATTACACTGAGTCACGAAAACTGCTCTGAAAGACGCTAGATACAAAGCTTTAGGGAAATTTTACTTCAAATTTGATATAACGCGATGTACGCCTAAACCGCCGAACTGAATTACACGAAACTAGTTTAAAACTGTTGATATAAACGGCTGCTTTTGCTCTTACACACGTCTTCACACGCTAGCAGCCATCTTGGAAAAACGTGTTATGTATTTTAATTTGAAATTCCTTAAAATAAAATAACATTCTCATTTAGATATTTGCAACGTGCCATCGGCTGTCGGCCTGAAATGACAACAACACGAATCTGATAGGCAATCTGTTTCTCACATCCTTTTCTGCTGCTATTGTAAACATATCAGATACGTATGTCAAATTGACCTACGGTCGTGCTGACACATACAATTTGGCACAGTAATATTATGCTGACGGCCTGAAATGTTCGCATTCTTTCTAAGTCTTATTTTATTTCACTTTATTAGCATTTTTCGTCTTTTTTACTAGTTAAATAAAATTCCTCAACAATCAGAATAAAGAGTAAATAAAGTAATACAAATATTTT
>VCCN01000334.1:354502-365164 GCA_006491835.1 Architeuthis dux | reverse complement strand
AAGTATGGTGGTTAGTAAACCCCCACGTTCTCCTACATTTTCTACGTGCGTGTTTTTCATGTAAAATTAACGAGACAATAGCCTACCTAGCGTAATGGCGCCTTAGTCCTCTTCGAGGTACTCTCCTTGGGATCTCACATACTTATCCCAGCGTACCTCCCACTTATCGATATAGTCTGCAATGTTCTTTTTCGGGATCGCCATCAGCTGCCGCGTTCTACTTAATCTCGTCCACGGTCTAAAATCTCAATTACAACGGCGATTTTAGCGTTGAGAAAAGCCGAAATTATAGGGGCCGGATTAGCCTATATGCAAACTATGCCATTGTGTAGGACCCAAGACATTGAGGGGACCCACAAATAAATAGCAATATAGAACTTTATCACTATTCCCTTGGGGAAAGATCAATCATAAATAAAATAATTACTTAATACATTTGGCACGTGTATAAAAAAATCATATTATTGGTAAAATACCCCCTTTTTAGTTTATACTATGAGACGCCTTATTTTAACATTTGTAAATAACTGTTATTACTATTTTCTATAGTTTTGAGAAGGATCATTCTCAACAGGCCCAAACCCGACAAGGCAATAACAAAGAAACACCCGAATCCTACGTTATAAGGTTTAGCTCCTTTGAAATTAAACACTTCTGTCTACCCCATCACATTCGGATATTACACCTGAAGAAGGCTGAATAATGGATCGGCCGAAACGTCGTGTTAACAACACAAACAACAAGAAGTAGTTCAATCGTCCAAAGAACTATTTGAATGTTATTACTATCTTTTTAATTTATTACATATTACACACATCACTTACATTTTTTACATTGTCTAATTATGAACTTTTGAAATTAAACATTTTTTTTTCTTTCTCTTACATTTAAAACAGTGTCTGTGTTACTTCAACAATTTCTTATTCATACAAAATTAGAAATTTGCATTTAAGTCTTCATTTTCTTAAAAATCTCTGATATTATATATATTGGTGCAGCGTTGTCAATTTAGCGTGTTTCGCGCTAGATTTAGCGCGTTTCTTGTTTTGGCAGTGCAAAAAGCGCTAAATAGCGCGTTTTCGCCTAAAACATTTTGGCCGTTTTTTGCCATTTTCTGACCATTTTTAACGTCTTTTTGGTGGTTTTTGGCCATCTTTGGCCATTTTCTGGCCATTTAAAAAATTGAGCGCTTTTTTAGCGCTTTTTGACAGTCAAACTAGCGCGAAAATATTTTTTGAGTTGGCAACACTGTATTGGTGGGCCCGAAAATTATGGGTGGCGTGGGGCCCATTGTGGTCTTAATCCGACCCTGTGTATGGGGAGTTGAGTACCAGAGTAATTCAATGTTTTGCCAAAAACCCTGCACGAGACGCAAAGACTAGACAGGCGCATTTGTGTTATAAGTCGCAGAACAAATTTTGCTGTCACACGTTTCTTGCCAAGATCTTCCGTCAAAATCTCTGTACCAATAGTTTGTGGAAACCCCAGATCATCTTCTAATTCTCGCACTGTCATTCACCGATGTTCCTTGATTACAGCCCGCACGCGTTCAACCTATTCGGGTGTTCTGGTTGTTGAAGGCCTTCCAGAACGTGGATCCCTTTTAACGGATTCCCGGCCAAGTTTGAAGCGACGGTACCATAATTAATCACCGCTACCCACAACATTGGTTTAAATACAGTTTAAAGTACTGAGTACCATTTTTAAAGTCTTTGGTATAACTTGGCCAGGGATAGATTCTCCAATTGCCTATGGCACTTGGTATTCCCAGACGGTTACCTATCTAGGTAATGATCAGGCTCGACATTGCTTAACTTCAGTGATCTTACGAGATCCAGTGTGTCCAACGACTGTTTTTTTAGCAAACGTATGCTCTACGAATGTGTCTTAGATAGGGAAGCTATCTTGGGACTTTGGTCGCCCACGTCACGTCTGGGTTTCTGACTTCAGCTTCAGACTTCGTCATCTTCAAGCCGGGTCGTCGCAGGGCAGGTGTGTAGCGGCAGCGCAGCGTTGGGTCGCAAACTGACTAAAGGGCCAATTCTCGGGTCTATTTATCGGGATCTTTTGAACAGATGGTGTTGTAGAAGAGATACTTAATGTCCAGTCTGGGTAATTAACTTGACCCCTACAAAATCGACAAAACCGTTTTACTCATACCATGATTGGCTGAGGACCTCACACCGTTACCAAAAGCGTGTTTCTATTTCTTTACGTCACATGACCGACAAATCAGAGGGGCTTATCGCATCCGGCTCTATATTACTAGGCGGGGACCACTGTACTTTGTAGACGTAACTAAAACTCTGTTGGTATTTCAAACAAACAAAAACCGGAACTCTTTATCTGTCCAATCTTAAATACCCTCATAGACTTGATCGACTTTTGTACATTGCAAATTGTTATCGTGTCCTGGAGATTTATCTCAAAGAAAGATCCCTCGCGGGTGGTATGGGCGTTCACATAGACTTACCATCTGGTTTCATATCTATTCGTTTATTAGCAAAGGAAATAATGTTTTTGCGTTATTCTTACTTATCTCTAATCGAAGTGTCTTTGGCGCCTCGCTAGTATTTCCCGGTGGATGACACTGTGTCTGTCTAAAAACATACCCTGGATTAACAACTAGATTATCGTTTTATTTTTTCATCAACTGATCAGGGTGTGATTTGTGTGGTCTGATTCTAGATGGCCCCTCATTTGTTTTAGAAAAATACTTTTTTTGTTGCTATGACCAGATAAGACTTGGCATTGCCTATCAATTTGGTCAGTCCCAACCACTTATTTGTCGTATTATCTTTCAGAGAAAAAAAACATTATTCGGTAAGAAAAGTTTTCTTAACTCGAGTAGTCTTGTTATGATATACTGTCACAAGGAGGTCATTTCCGGGCCAACACCTGTGCGGAAGTTGAAGTGACACCGGTGACCTCAGGAAAGATGCATATGCGTTGGTGTCTGAAAGCAGGAGATGACACACTAGCGTGGGCGTTCGAAACCCCATAAAGCTCAGAGCCGAGACGGAGACGGAGACAGACTCAGAACAGAGAGCAGAGACAAGCAGGCGGCAGCTGGGCCGAAAGGCACGAGACCGGTGTCCCTGTTGGGGATAGACTGTCGGTTCTCCTTATCTCTCTCTCCAACTCTTCATTCTCCGACCGACAAAATGTATATTATGAAATAAAAATATGTTTTCATAGTTTTACAAACAACTTTCAGTCTTCCTTTTTCTCAAGCTCAGGATTTTCATCCCACTATACAACAGTCTTAACTGACTTGTAAAATCCGAAACTCTCAAACTTTCCTGTTGTGTCCTTGTGGAATTAATTCATGAAGTTAACCCTCTCCTCACTAATCGTGCTATTACATTTCCTCCCTCACTGACCTTGTGATTTACCCAGGTAAATTACACGATAACACATTCATCTCAAAATGGTCATGACATGCAAAAGTTCATATCTCCTTTGATACCTGTGAAAGATAAAAACAAATGTATGCACAAATAAAAAGAAGTTCGTCTCTATTCTTTTATTTTTGGTCATTCTGGTATAACGAGAGGTTAGCGATGTGCGCTGAACAAGGATTCGCTGTTCCCTTCTTTCTCTGTTTCTTCCTGCAGTAGTAAAAGAAATAATGCATACAATGCTAGGATGCACATTTAACAATGCAATGGAATAAAGATGCATAGCGAGGATGTAACATAATAAAACATGTATTTATTACAGAATGCACGTTTCTTCTTTCTCGTCGCTGAAGACGTCTTCCTCTTTGCGATGTCGTCTGTCGTGTAGGTTTCTGTATTGTTCGTTTGTCTCTTCTTCTCTTCTTCCCGTATTCGCTGGTATTTCTCCATTCCCTTTCTGTTCTAGCTGCCCAGAATTGTATCTACACCACCGGTACATTCATTACTACATTTCATAATCAACAACATGGCTCCCATCTGCGAACGTCCCAGCGATTTATTGGTCTTAATTAGTTGCGAGTGCGAGTGGTATATACAGTGACTTGTTAACACCGTCTAGGAGGATATTATGTATTTGTTGTTTGTTATTTTCTGTTTTTAGCTTTGTTGGTTGAACGCGTTTGGTTAGAACCGTATTTGGCAGTGTTTAGAAAAGGAAGACAGACGAACAAAGGCGCGTGCGTTCAGGGCGATCGCCTGTGGACAAAGAGACTCTTCCCAGCTCCCACATGCGGGCCCTCGTTTCCGGTACCGGAAACAGGGCTCCTTATGGGGTCTGTTGGGTAGCTTCTGTTTCGGCACGTTTATTGATATTAAGCATACATATATACATATATATATAAACATTACAGAGGAGTAATAATAATAACAAAAATTCTCCCAGCGCTACCTTTCCATTAATCATTTCAATACCTCGTCAGGAACATCAATAAATTTCTAAGCCAATGGTTTTTTAAAAAATCCAACCAGTTATGTCAACCCTTTAAACCTGTGAAAAATACATCCAAACATTTGGTCCTTCATATTAATCTTTCAAGCGTTTGTGCTATTTTATAGCTTCCCCTTTTATCAATTCAAGCCTGTATAAAGGCTCTCAACACCTCACCTAACTTTTCTAATCATAAATTATGATGTCTAGCATTTATAAAAGACATCTAATTATCCACCGGTCTTTTCTAGGCGTATACAACTGATTCAACAAAGTTCGTGAAACCTTTTAAACCACATTTAACTCTCCGAATTCCTTTTACCCAACTTACATTATCAAATATTTAATTCCTCAATTACGATAATCGATACGTCCCCAAAATGTCTATCCAATATACATATACATCCGTAAGGCACAAATATGTCAAAACCATTCCCCTGACTGTGTCAGACACACACCGCACCAATTGTGGTCATTAATAAAAACTCTTATCTCTTTATGTGATCTTTCTAGCATGACACTGTCCATTTAATTATTTATAACGGTCCGTTTCACCTTTCAACATCCAAGTATACATAAAAAAATGTCTTTAACCCTTCACATCCAAATATCCATCAAAAAGTCTTTAACCGTTCAACATCCAAATATCCATAAATAAATCTTTAACCCTTCAACATCCAAATATCCATCAAAAAGTCTTTAAGCATTCAACATCCAAACATCCATCAAAAAGTTTTTAACCGTTCAACATCCAAATATCCATCAAAAAGTCTTTAACCATTCAACATCCAAATATCCATCAAAAAGTCTTTAACCTTTCAACATCCAAATATCGATCAAAATATTTAACCCTCCAACATCCAAATATCCATAAAAATATTTAACCCTCCAACATCCAAATATCCATCAAAATGTCTTTAACCTTTCAACATCCAAATATCTATAAAATTCTTTAACCCTTTACGCACAATTACTTCAATCCTTTTTAATCAAACTCTTTACAAATCTCTTCTAATCAGATGCTGCTAATTTAGACATCTACAAAAACATTTAATACTTCCAATTACTAAATCAGACAATTAAAACATACTTGACCCTTTACGTACCGTTACTTTACCCATTTTTACATTTCTAAAAAAAATCTTTAACCTTTACTTCAATCATATAAAAGAAATCTTTTAAACTCTTTTAACACCCAAATACCCTAAAATTTTTCTCAACCCTTTTACTACGCAGGTCCATTGTCAAACTCGTAATACTTTACAACCAGTACTACCTTCTTTTTACGTTTCTGGACTCCCCATATTGGTGGCACTCCCCTGTGATATTATGCACTCAATGACGTCTCACTGCCGACCGAGTAACTCCATGGGAGAGTGTCTTTTCACAGATGCGCAGTAAGGTTCCGTATGGTTGGTTGCCAAGTTATATTAATGCCACGCAACCGGTTCTCGAGATATTCGAAATAGCTGGACACTTTCCTGAAAGACGACGTATTCCCTTCAGCACTTCAGATTTGTAGTTTATTATTGATATTGAATGGCGAACTGCGACTCGCATAGCCTTGTTTTGTAATCATACATTTGAATTTGCACGCCTTTAAGAGATGATGTCAATGTTAGCAAATAGCCAATAAAATATATTTTACAAGTAAGATGTTGTACCTCTAATAACGAATTGAAGAAATAGTATGTGAACACTTACATCTTCTTATATCACGAACAGTGGGATTTCTTTTGCTTCTCGTTATACTTCCCTTTTCTTCATTGAGAAATCATTTTTCCAAAACACGAAATTTGTGGTGGAGATTTCTATTTACAATGTAACTATAATGCGGAACTGGACCCTTGCTTTCCGTCCGTCGTACGAAACTGCGACTTTGAAGTATTTCGGTTACTTCCTTTTACTTCATTGGTTTTTTGGGGGGAGAGGGGGGTATTTACGATGCAAGTATAATGCTGAACTGGAGCCTTACTTTCCGTCCGTCATACGAAACTACAGAATGGTACAAAAAGACGTGGGGAAATTACAAAAAAGGGAAGAAGAGACGTATGAGGAAAGAGCTGAACGTCTCCAGAATGAGAGGAAAGGGTCAAGAAAGAGGAGCGAGAAGGGACAGATGGGGAAAGGGCTAAATGTCTTCAGAATAGGGGGGGCTAGAAGGACGGGGGGAAGACACAGAAGAAATGGCTGAACGTCTCTAGAATGAGAGGGAAATATAAATTATATAACTAGAAAGTGACTTTACATCGAGCTTAACGGTCGCTGGGCAAATGAATATAAAACTAATTAATATGATGGATGGGCCTCGTGATGAGACTAATATTTCAACATCCGGCAAATTGCCTTGTCTTCCAACACACCAATGTCTCCCCCATTGCCTTCCAGCACTCACCGAGGCTTAGTGCCACGCCCCCAGGGGGGCCGTAGCGCCCGCTTTGGGAATCACTGGTTCTAACGATTATTTCTGAAGAACTCTAACTGGGTCGACTTGCTGTAACCGGGTCGGCTTGCATGGAGCAAGTAATGACTATTTTGGGCGCACTTCCAGGCAAATTTCCTGTTTATTTCGCAAGGATTAATTTGATTGGTCATTTAATATGAATTTGGGATTCCAATTTAGTACTTAGTGAACCGATAAATCAAGGGAGATAATTGTTCACAGCCATATACAGTGAGTGCACAAAGTATCCGATAAATTTCAAAACGTTTATTTTAATATCCTTATACACTTTAAAAATTGACTGAATTTGGACCAAAGATTCCTAATTTCAATTTTCAATATTGTTTCAATATATTTTTGATTTTTGTATTTTTTTAATCTTTGGTCCAAATGCGGTCAATTCTGAAGTTGTATAAGGATGTTAAAACTCACTGTAAAGGTGGTTGCTGTCTATGACAAGGATTACAAAGTTAGTGATATACAAGAATACAGAGTCGCGATAATCTAGTCTTCTTAAAACTTGTGCACTAATATTTCTGCCATGCGTTGAATTTTATGAAGCAATCGAGTGCAAAACTCTTACATGCTTTACGGTTGGGTCTTCTATCTACCCGTAGGGTGGGCCCTAGCAACCGGCAACACGAGTAGCCAAGTGGGCGCCTGTCATGTGTCTGAGACAGTGGGATTTTCCAAATACAAATGGAAAAATGAATAAATTAAACAGAATAAAAACTAGCATTCCAAGGGAAATTATGAATCACCACCACCCATATATGCTGTGTTGGGGGTGATCAATTAAAAAGTTGGGAAAAGGGGTGATCAATGAATAAGTTAATTCTCTCGCCTTCTGTTGGACTGTGATCACTAAAAAAAGGTCTGAATTTTCAAAAAACAAGCGGGCACAAACTAGTGACTAATTTACCATAAACTTACATTGCATATTGAACCCCCTTTCTAAAACCTATTTGGTGGGGGGGGGGTAAACAAAACAAAAAACATTTTTCTTACTCATTGAGGGGAGTGTGTGTGCAAAATTTCAACTTTCTACTACGAACAGTTAGGGCTGGGCGAAGTCCGGAAACATAGATAGATATAAATGTTAGAACACATGAATAACCTAAACCCAGAAATAAACCAGTGTTGTGGGTAGCGATGATTAACAGTCAAAATAAGAAAATTCCCTGGTGTGAAGTCAGATTTTTCAGGAATATCTGACAGTTAAATACTTTCTGTTGTGATGAAACTAAGAGAAACACTTGGCAATGGGTATTCTCATTACTTCCGACAAGCTCAGTCAGGCCTTAAAGGGTGCCGAGGTCCAACTTGCCAGGGTCACCCCTATAACCCTCTATCTAGACGTGCAGACAAAACTTCATTCTTCAGTGAAGGATCAAAGGTTTTAGGTTTCGGTGATCATCATTATCTCAAGTTTGGAAACAAAAACTGGTTTGAAACCAAAATAGAACGATCTTCTGCTGATCTATTAGGGAAAAATGCGAAAGAATCCAGCTATTTCGAATATCTCGAGAACCGATTGCGACCTGGAAACAAATTTTGAAAAAGCGCAAGGATTCTGCAAATTGGCACCTTACAATATAAAAGAACACTCTTTCCAGCTACAATGACAAAATAACGGTCAGTTTTGGGGAAGTGCGTCGGGCCGAGAACTGACATCGTTTCTCAAGCCATGAACTTTTCAGCACCCCCTGTATGCATAAAGAAATCATAACTCCACAATGAAGCTCAGCAACAACACCACATGTTTGTCAGATCATCTCCAGATATATAAGAATACATGGTAGAAATATGAAAGTGTTTATTAACCGCCCACATTGTCAAATGAGGACATGAAAATAGGCAATTTTAAGGATATTCGAAAATCGAGCATATTTCAAGCAATCATTCGAAATTAACCTAAAATTGGGTGATTTTATATGGTATGACCCGTTTTAGAATATTTCTGTTTTTAAACATCGTTTTAAAAAATATATAATATTTATTAATATATATTCTTTTAGAGGGCTTGATTTTGAAAATATCGTTTCCAAAAATAAAATATTACAAAATGTTCATCTAACTCTTTTGAAAGGCGTTTTAACTTGTTGCCCAAAAGAAAGAAAAATTAAAAATAAAGTTCAAACGAAAGACAATCGGAGCTATGATTGTTTTTTACTTGATGAAACAATGGACGAAAAATTAATTTTATTTTTTAATTTAAGGAATTTAATAAACCTGTCAATAATTTAGAAATTGTGTGTTTTTGTTTTTTCAATTCTGCCCACATAGGATCTTTAGCTGCCAAACTTACACAGAGCTATAGCAGTCAATCACACTTTAACTGCTGCCGACATAAGTCTTATTCTCTTTAATTAGCTTAAGTACCTAACCTTTACACGTTTTTATCTATATAAGCAATTTACGTTTTCAGTACAGTTGTCCCAGAGTTGCTTAACTTTGAATATCATTTTTTCAAAATTGGCCTAACCCTACCTGACCATTGTATACTTAAAATGCTTATGAGGGCAAGCCACCTTTTCTTGCACAATTTTTTGGGAGAGCTGATATTTTGGAAAATAGCCAAAAATGCCAGAAAAAACAGGTTTCAACAAAAATCGTTGGGGAGAACGAGAGACAAAGAATATTGCGGGAGGACTACGCAAAATGTGGGAGATAGTTCTGTCTTTGACGTGAACAGACAAACATACATAGAAACAAACCAACCAATTTTGTGAGACTGGTATTTATTTGTATAGGTGAACTTCAAAATGGCTGCAATTCCTTTTGTGGTGAATAAGAATCAATGTTAATGTTAATGCAGAGCAATGATTGGCTGAATCCAAATATGAACATAGATTGATCCAAGTGATCCATTAGAGACTTGTTGAACAGACGATGGGACTTCATTAATAGCATCAATTAGTAATGTTACATCCAAATCCCGTTGGATACACCAATTCTCGTACGATCACCGAAGTTAAGCAACGTCGAGCCTGGCCAGTACCTAGATGGGTGACCGTCTGTGAATACTAGGTGCTGTAAGCAGCCGGGGGTCGTGTAGAGAGCTTCCCGTGAATCCTCCTAGAAGGGGACCGATCTCTACACTAAGCTAAATAATATAAGACAAAAGCCTCCTATCCCCGGAACCTGGCCTGGCTGCGAGCGACGAGGAATGAATAAAAGTAATGGAGTAGGATTGGATAATTCTTGTCTAAATTTCGTCAGACGAGGCGTTTGAATCATTGTGTGTCGGTTAGTTGGACTATTTTCTGCGTCTCTGTTGCTCATTTTTTTCTTCTCCGGCCTTCATTGGATTAGGATTGGATAAGTTATAAAGTCCCCCCCCCCCAAAGGTGAATCTTCCAGCTTAAGAGGACTAGGGGTTTTAAATACACGTTGTGTTCAGTCAACAAGAAAAACCCGTTAAACCCAAACCGAGGCTCGGACCACTGACCCAATGAGGACCAGCGTTGCCAACTATTTTGAAATTTTTATATTCAAAATTGAGGCAAAAAATATCCAATAAAAAATATCTAGATATCCCAGGAAATCATCTAGAAATTATCTAAATAATTTTCCATGAATTTATCTAGAAATTATTTAAATAACTTCCACGACATTTTACTTATTCTCTCATTTTCCATGTGTTTTCCAGGACTGGAAAATTGGTCAACTATTTTTCAGGACGCATGGGAACCCACTAGTATAGAGTATTCTCCTCGTTAATCAACCTGCAATAGGAGACCATTGTATTCGGACATACAGTACCTGTTATAAGTATTTGAACAGGCAGCCGATTTAGTCTTAATCGTTTGGTTTTGAGAGTTAAAAAC
>VCCN01000334.1:339466-353696 GCA_006491835.1 Architeuthis dux | reverse complement strand
CGCGTTGAGGTAACAAAAGTAAAAATAAGGAAAAATGGAAACAAGACCTGCAAACAGGAACCACAGCACTCGTTTAGAACACAAACTGGGTGTTTCTTTCTGTAGGGTTATATTGTCGTCTGTCAACCCTTCCCAAAACCGGGGCAATGTGATACGTTCTAGGGTCAATCGATCGATCAGTCAATAGTCGACTCGTGAGGCAGAAGGGAAGAGTTTGTAGTGGCGAAGAAGACGCATAGTATGTCGATGCAGGGCCCAGGGGTTTTAAGCCTGCAACCAAGAAGTAAGGGTTGAACTTCTAACTGTGGTTTCTGCCTTAATCACTTCCCCTCTCTCTCTCTTTGGGGTAGATTGGTGAAATTTATTAAGTTGTGGTCTCAGCTTTCACTCTTAGGTCCCAACGTCAGTCCTGTCTCAGCGAGTCAATTCGTCACGGCTATCGTCTGTCGGTCGTCAGGCGATTTTTTCCGTTTGCTCCTGCGAGCCAGAAATCAACCCCTTTTATGAGAATCGGTCATTTTTTGGAGTGGGGTTTGATGTAGTATGGGGCATGATTAATTACCCATCGGTCCAAATCAACCAATCTCCCTCCCCGATCTGAGTAGTTTCCCAATTTGGAATTTAATTTTAACATCTTCCTCGAAAACGTGTTCATTCCTTGTCATCACTCTTACAATTTCATTGGTTCAATTCCTCACCCTATCCTCAGAGGGGCAGGAATACCATTATTACATAATTTTCTAGGAATAATCTATAGTCGCCAAGCGACCACACACCATTTTGTATAGGTAGTAAAAATGCGGTTCCATACTGACTTTATTGAGTCAAAATAGCAATTGATTAGTTTCCTATCGTGGGCCCCTGAATCGGAGTGCATCTGCCCTGTATGAGAATTCGTTCCTTCTCACGTCACTGGCACTGAATGTCTGTGCAAGTTTCTATCGATAAAGGCTATTTAAATACATCAATGTCAGTCTGGGTCCTTTATATAAACATCTTTCTCACGGGCTTTGCCAAAAAAGCGAACTCTAAAATTATTGGCCTGGGGTTTATTTCTCGCCAGTTTTATGAAATAGACAATTGTCACAAGATTTGATGTAAACTCTTGTCGACTTGTAAAATCCTGATATTGTTTTTGTATTAACTTAATTTCGGCGCCGGTTTTTAAAATCTTGTTATCGATTGTTTCTTCACCAAACATTTTAAAATTCTTTTTCTGGTTTCAAGATTGATCTTCTTATTTGTCAACGTTGACCTGTCGAAAGATTCTCTGTGCTATTGATATACGGCGTAGGACTTCTTTTTTGCTATGGACAACTATTCACAGCAGATGGCTAAAACTGGTCCGGTTAGTCACTCAAAAAAACCCGTCAACGTCTTTTGGCAGCATGCTGAGTTGGGGGTGATCAATTAAAAAATTGGGAAAAGAAGGTGATCAATGAATAAGTTACTCCGTTTAACATGTACATCAGAAGACATACACCAATACACAAGACAGAACTACGTTCATAAAAATATTAATTTCAAAATTTTTTTTAATCTTGAAGTTTTAGAATTTTAATATTTATAACGTCTAGAACACTGAAATTGAAAATGGTTTTCATAGTTTGTTTTCGCTAAGCTTTTTTTTTCACCCCCTGAAGATGTTGATCAATTTTCTTTTTGCATTCATTCTCTGGAGCACTTTTTATTTTCTCAATCCATGACATTTTTCTGTAGGACCACATCTCAAATATTTCCATACCAAGGCAGACCATCCGCGTTGCTCCATACGTTTTTCAAGTGTTGTTGTCAACGTCCGTCTCTGCTCCACATAAGGTACTCCATACATAACATTTTCAAATTGTTTTTCTTGATATACGGTGTAAGAAGACTGCTTTGCCGCTCTTTCCATCCACTATCAATTCTTGTCCAAGATATACAATATGAATCTTCATTTTTCACTAAATTGCTTAGAAGGGTCATTAACATTCAAATAGTTCTTTGGACAATTCAACTCCTTGTTTGTGCTGTTAACACAATGTTTCGGCCAATCCATTCTTTCGTTGGGTGCAATATTCAAATGTAATGGTGGCATGTTTTTAAATCCAATGAAGGCAATTTGGAATAAAAACTTCTGTTTACCCCATCACATTCAGATATTATACCTGAAGAAGGCCGAAGAATGTTAACAACACAAACAACAAGGAGTTCAATCGTCCAAACTATTAGAATGAATCTTGTTTAATTACTTTTCTTGTCCACATAGTTGAAATTTGGCACTCAGGGATCATCTTTGATGCTCAGTTTGTTTTCTTTGCATTTATCTTCATACAATAGTTTCCCTTCATCATCTCTTGCAATTGTTCAGGTGTTTCAGATCTTCCCAAAAACACACATTCAACGTTATTAAATAAAATTAATTTTTCTAGAATGAATGTTCACATCTTTTAAACCAGGGTTCCTCAACCTTTTTTCCTCTATTGTCTGCTTTCAGTAATTTTTAAAAAAAACAATCATGAGAGAAGAACATGTAGATGGTTCAAAAAAAAAAAAACCAAAACAAAACCAACACGTAACCATCATTGAATTCTGCTTGACTACATGTACAAGCCAGAGATCAAAATTAATGTCATCCTGAGGACATTAAAAATGTGTTTGGGATGAAACAAATTTTTTCTCTGTATATATTTATCGCTCAGATACGACCCTGATTCTTGGAAAGTGGAATAGTTTTCACTAGTCACCTAAAGGAAAAAAAGAAGCAGTTGAGTCGAGCAGAAAAGACAAAGAAAAGAAATTAGTTTGATAAGAAAAGGAATAGAGGAATCTACTGATGAGGAATGCATGTAGATGAAAAGAAGAAAGAAAGACATACAACATTATTTTCCTAGTAAAGTTGTGTAGCAAACCAGATGGGGAGGGGAGTTAAGTCGGTTAGGAATCAACTTCCCTTACCTCTTTCGAATCAGTTATATTTCCCTCGCCTCACTCAAATGTCTGATTTTTAAATCGGACATAAACGGCTTTAAAAAAAAAATTTTTAAAAATGTATTACTTTATTAATGATTTGAAAAGTCTATATCTGAGGTTGTTTCCTGTATAGCCTGCCTATACAGGAAACAACCTCAGGTATAGACTTTTCAAATCATTAATAAAGTAATACATTTTTTTGTTTAAAAAAAATAAAAAGTGGTGGCAGATATGCCCAATTTCGCACATCGTGTCCGTTTTTAGCCATGTATGTCCGATTAAAAAATAACGGACATCCAAAACTGTTAATAGAACAGGTCATTTGGTAACCAGATTAGGATAATAGAACCCTAATAAAAAAATTTTAAAAAGAGGGGGGGGGGGCACTACTGTTTTTGCAAGTAATTTTCTCTTTTAATCCAGAAGACCTTTATTTCTTCAGAGAATTTATCAGTTTTGAACAAAGTTGATTACATTTTGATTTTGTGACTGGTGAAAAGAGTTAGTCTGGAACCCCTGGTACACGCACCAAGTTGAGCAGGTGATTGTTGCAATTCACAAATACTGCCAAGTTGTTTTTTTGTCAAACTCAGAGTTGACTTTAATTTCCTATGGAACAAGAATAATCCTAACCAAAACTAGGGGAGTAAATAGACATAAAATCAGCATTTCACAACAGAGTGACAACTTAGTAACCTCCAAGATTTATAGTAGAATTACATAAGGAAGTGGAAGTAGGAGCAGAGTTTGACTCTGGAGCAGCCAGGCTTGTCTCACTTATTCTTTGATGAACACCACATCCGTGTCTAGCCATCATACATCTGAGAAGGGCTTGTCTGACTTTGATAGAAACTGTGCCACACCCTAGACACGCCACTGCTTCCCCACCAACAAAACTAAAATGACATTTTACTTACATTGTTTATTCAAGGTAACCCTTCTGCTTGATGTTAGATTCTCAATGTTTGGATTGATGTTTGTGAGTTTTAGTCTTGTCTTGTAACAACTTTTTAAATTAAATGCGACTAGTTTTTACCTTCATCCTAATTTTAGTTGTTTTTATACAACTTATTAATTCGGGGAAAAACTAGTCAAATTTAATAAAAAGTGGTGTGCTACAATATTTCATCCAATAATAATAATAAAGATGGACATTTTACTTAGGTTGTTTCTTCAATGCTGTTAGATTCTCAATATTTGGATTGAAATTTGTGCGTTTTGAGAAACCGTTTTAGATGTAGAACTTATTGTATTGACTAACAGTAGTTACTTTGTACCAGATTATGCTTAGTAAGCTATTAACTAATGATATGTATTCATGTGGAATGCAGGGTTGCCAGATTGGGCTACAATAGCGTCGAATTTGGAAATCGAGTGAGTCTGGAGGCCATACTTCAATACCATATCGTACTGAAGGCTGGGTAAGAATTGAATAGATAGGTAGGTTAGAAATCAGCGCGCAAGCGCACACCCGCAAATAAAGATTCGCTGATGGACACAAAGTAAGGTTCCAGTTTAGCATTATACTTACATTGTAAATCGAACCTCTCCCTAAAAATAGTTTTGGAATTTTCAAAAACTGACTTGCTTAAAACATGCCCAGAGATCCTACTTGTGACCACTAAAAAAGTTCCCCCTCGATTTTGATAAAAAATTTACACTGGTTTGCTAAACCAATCTCAACTAAGATTTGTTTTACAAACTTGCAATTCTGTAATGTAACAAAGGAACGAACAAAGAAATCCATTTTACAGTCTTGACGCTGCTTTATTCAAATTTCCAGATTCCGAAATTCTCTCTCCCTTGTGATTGGTTAGTTTTTTTGGTGCATTGACCAATGAAAACATCACAACATAATTGTGACAAGCAATACAGATGTTTTCATTAGTTATATTTATCAAGAGGGATGAGAGTATAGAACCTAAAGAGTATTAAATGAAAAAAGAAATTTGCTGAGAAATACTGAACTCAAGGAAGAAGGAATTCAAAGCAACATAATAAGAGTTAGAATGTTGGTAGACTTAACCCCCTTAACGGAACAATTTTTTTCACTAAGCATTTCATTTTTGGTCATAGAGTATGCAACATGGGAATCAGGAAAATGAGATTTTTTTTATTTTTTTTTTATTTTTTTAAAATGGATTTCTTTTTCATGACCGTGTTAACACGTGATGTTCTGAAAGAGCCAAAAATGCGAAAACTAATATATCCAGGATAATCCGTTAAGGGGGTTAAAAGAAATATTTATTTAAAAAAAAAAAAAAAAAAAACTTTTTAATTGCTTTTCAACTCAGAGAAAAGTTAAATTTCAAAGTTTCCAGAAACCAAAGATAAAGAAACATTAATATCTTATAAAGAAAAAAAAAAAAAGAAAATTAAAAACTCATTTTGCTAATTTTATTATCCATAAGTGACATAAAAGTGACAAGAACTTTAGAGTTTTAGTAATCAAGCGCTGAGAGCCAGGGAATAAATGAATGATGCCACTTTTAAAGAGGATAAGCGCAACGGTGATCGGCAGCGGTTTAGTACAATCGGGGACCACCACGATGATTATCTCGTCGGGCTACAAAAAAAATAAAAATAAAAAAGTATAATTAAAATTAATGACAATAATAGAGAAATAAACCGAGTTGTTTTGGCAGCTAAAAAGACATTCCAACTTTTGTTCATACATTCCAATCTTTTCTTCCCATCTTTGATGTTAATGTTTCGGCTGATTCATTCTATGGCCTTTGTTAGAAGCTATTTTTTAAAAATAAAATAGCTTCTAACAGACAAGATAAATGAATTCTAAATATACATTTAACTAATAAAATTGAGAAATATAATTAAATTATCAATTATATCTACAATTAATAACTCTGAATAACTTAAAATACAAGGTTGTTAAATTAAATTCACAAAACTAATTATTGATGTCTTGGGGGAGAGTAACTATCTTCCAATTGTATCTCAAAAAATAATATAACCCCCATATATAAAATTTTATACCCCCCCCCCATCTCGTTCCCTTCTGTTTTCTTCCATTGTTTAATTAGTATATAATGAGAGGAAAATTGACTGAGTCCATTTGAAAATCTACTCTGATAGAGTTTAAACTTTGTATGAGCCCCCGTTTTGTTTTGAGATATATATATTACCAATTATAAAGAAAAGAAAATTGAACACCCAGTAACAAGTTGTTTCACAATTAATAGACAGTTTTCAAACTGAATAAAAAGACTTTGAATTTGTTTTAGTATGTCATCCTTGTTTTTTTTAACCATTTTGGGTATCATTTGAACTGCACAAAATGTTGTGTACTAGCGTTTAGCTAGTACACAACATTTTGTGCAGTTCAAATGATACCATTCTCCACCAATGTGTATACGGAAGTGGTTTGAGAAAGTATAGATCTGTTACTTATTTTCATATATATCTAACACACACGAAATGGAAATTCTGTATATGCACCAGTGAATACATTTAATTCTTAAATATTTTCAAAAGAGGATCTATCAACACAATTAAACGACAGTAGAAATAATATAAATTTCTAAATAGGCAGAAAGGATATTGAAGAAAGAAAAGACAGGTTTTAGTGAAAGTCAGTAGCAGCAGAATGACTTTAGGACAGTTTTCCTTAAAAAAAGAAAAGAAAATAAACAAAATACTGTATTTCCCAGCTGATAAGACACTACAAATGGTAAGAAACACCCAATAATTTTCTAGGTATTTTTTTCAGAAGATATTTAAGGATTAAATAGCTCACTGTACTAGCAAGTCCTAGTTGACAACTGTACAGTATCATTTTTCTTTCCGTCACAGATGACTATCACATTTGGGACCTATTATCAAATATTTTTCAGGAAAAAAGTGCGTTTTACCAGCACGGGAATACAGTAAATAAAATAAAAGCATTATTTAAAAATAGAAGCTGAGTGGAAATCCTTCTAAACAAACATGCCTGCCGAGTGAATTTGAGAGGAGCTAAGTGACAACGAAGAGAACAAACGAATTGGGTTTTAGTGATCGAAATGAAAGAAATACGTACACTTGTTGCCCCACTGGTGATCCCTATCTCTGTTTTTCCAATTGTCTCTTCTGTCGTTCCACTGCTGATTGTAATCGTTGTGCTGACCCCATTTATTGCCATCACCACGTTTATTCCAGTTTTGATCACGTCTTCCCCAACGATTGCCTTGTTGATTACCATCATAGCCTGAAAAAGAAAATGGGAAACGGGACTGGTTAGTCACTCAATAGAAACCGTCACATCTTTTGACAGCATGCAGTGTTGGGGGTGATCAATGAATAAATCACTTATCCCGCATTTTGCAGGATCACCAAAAAGTCAGAATATTTGAAAAACAAGACTGAACCCTGCCAGACACAAACATACCAATTTAACGTAAATTTACATTGTAAAGAGTAAATGTTTAAATTTTAAGTCCTCTATCTCCATTGATGTGGCCTGTACACGTGACACACGCATACAATCAATAGCCACCCAGGAAAACAGACAGAATCACTTAAAAACTGAAGAAACCTTTGTTGACAGTTTCTAATAAAGAAACGATAAGACATTTTGAAGTTTTGGGAAAATATCATATACAAGCTTTTTCTTGTAGGTACTCTACTATCATAAGATTAAGTTTGCTGAGGATCTAACATCAGAACAGGGTTGCCATTTGGTATGATTCAAGACCAAAAATTGGGCAAATTTGGTACCAAAATAAAGATTTGGTACTGAAAATATCAATCCCTTACACACGAATGATACATGAACAATAGATAATAAACAATGATGTATTTTAATCCATTCTCCTGCAAGATTAGTCTAATGATGGAGTTATTTGGGCCCAAGACCATAGAAATTTGGTCTGATGATGGATTTGAAGTTATTTAATTATTTTGGTACTGAAGCTACTTAATTTGGTCCCAAGACCATAGAAATTTGATCTTGAGCAGCAAAAGACATCTGGCAACCCTTCATCAGAGCAGTTTCCCTTTGACCTTAGAACCTACGAGTTCAATCAACTTCTACATGCTCTTAATTCTTTCAATATTTATGTTTGTATTCTTTGCGCTTATAGCTTTGTAAGCCATTTTCAACTCCAAAATTCATATAAGAAAATTTTTAAATTTTAAAAGCTTTTTAATATTCCATTGGACAAAAAATTCAACAAAATGTGTCCCCCACCGAAGAGATCCGCTATCAAGTGGTTTATGAATTTAAGAGTTAAAAGGTAGTTTGGCTTTCTTGCTAGAAATTCATTCATTTTATGAATCAATTCATTGAAAGAGCACAGGAACAGGTTGGCCAGATTGGGTACAAGGGAGATAATCCAAATTTTATCTCCGAGACTTACCCGACACAGGCATTGGAATAGTGTTGAATCTGGAAATAGAGAGAGTCTGAAGACAGAGGTTCAATACCAGCGTTTTGATTCAACCTCGGCCTCCAGACTTATTCGATTTCCAAATGCGATGCTATTCCAATGCCTTTGTTGGGTAATCTCGGAGATAAAGCTCTGATTATCCCTACTTGTATCTGGTAAACCGGTTTTTGCGCTCTTTTTAAAAAAATAGATAAAAAAAAAAATAGCCGATATTACCTCCCCATTTGCCTCCGGTCTTGTAGTGGTTCAAGGCTGGCTTGTTCTCCAGAATACGCTCATTATTCTCAACAAGGTTGGCCACCTTCTCTGCTAACTGCAGGGCCAAAGACTGAAGGCGAGTCGGCTCTGTGCGATGCATCACCACAGTTTGGGTTGGTTCATCTAACGAAGCCTACAAAAACATTGAAGAAAAAAAAAAAGCATAAATAAAAACTTCAATAATAAATGCATATACACAAATTCCCAATTATAAAAAAAAACAACACTTTTTTGTGCAAAACAGAAATAAATTGTTTTTTTTGAGTCATTGGTGCATATTTAGCTATATTTCATACCTACTATATATAGTAGGTTGGCCAGATACATGGTAAGTAATAATTCAAAATAATTTAATAGAATTGCATCTTCAAAAACACCTACTATATACATTAGTAGTGTGGGCCTCAATGGGTCAAGAACAAGCGTACAAATCATATACTCAACCCCCAGGGGATTAGCAAGGAATTTGATTTCCTCCACCGTTTTTATAGGATTGGGAAGTTTTTTTTCTCTTCTGCATTTTTGTATTGTATAGACTAAAAATTGTCAAAACATAATTCAGCTTAATTGGTAATTAGCCATTAAACGGATAGTGAGAACGATGTTTCCTATTTTTTTGTTTTAGATGTTGCAATATTCAGTTTCAGCTACATAGCACACAGACCTTGGAATCAACTTTGTTTCGAGACTTTCATAATTATATGAACTCAGTAAATAAATACACTTTGTAACTGTGGCTCCTGCCCAGTGTTTTGTAAAAAACTTTGACAAGTTGCACTTTCTTCTTACTCTTCTTTAATAGGCCTTAGATTTTTACTGCAATTGATTGCACATGTTTTCAAGCGCTTTTGTCCAGTGGGGTATTGAGGTTCCAGAGGGCGCTTTCTATAAATGCCTTTTTTTAATCATTATTATCATTCTAAATATCAGAAACACTAAACTGAAAAGTTCTTTCAACTATTAAACCAAATGAATTTCTAATAATGAATAATAATATTGAATAATTTCTATTTTAAACCAAATGAACCTATTAAGAGAGCAACTCGCTAACTTTATAAAACTTTCAGATAATGTTGACATACAAATGTTTTACATGTTAATGTTGGTTATTTACACATTGATGTTATGCACCAATGTTCATCGGTATTTGGATGTTATACCGGGTTTATTATGCAATTTGTATAAATGAAATATAATAGATAAAATAGTAAAAAGATTTTTTTTAAAAATTTTTTAATTTTTTAAATCTGGCAAAAATTGATGTAAAACAGAAATAAAATAAAAAGTCTTGTTAGGTTCAATGAGTGTAATGCATGTAAGAGGTAAGAAGTCGACTTACCATAAGTTCTTCATTGATGATCATTTTGCTGATGATGGAATGGACAACTGCTGGCTCTAACTGAAACATTTCACTGAGTGTCACCATACTGAGGGTATCGTAGACACTGCTGTATGTAAACAGGTAGGTACGGAGACTTTCCTCCTGAATCTTCTGGGTAATCAAGGCACGGACCTTGTCGGCCTGAAGGAACAGATCCCAAACCTGAAACAGACAAAATAAAATAGTCAAACAGTTCAATTTTGGTTTCACAAGAAATTGGCACCTAACATGTTAAGTAAGCCCATTGCTCCCCAAGGAGCGTAGGCCACTGATGTTTCTTCAATGTTTCTCGAACAGACTGTTTGCTGTGCTCATTAAGTCAGTTGGGTAGACATTATTAGCCACAAAAAAGAAAGAAACTTAGAGACCCTCAACCTATTTTGTCAAGGAAGACCTTTGATTGCAGACAATGTACAACTAAGGTCAAAAGTTTACACAATAATTTCCATTTTGAAATACTTTTATGAAATACACAAACAGGCTGGAAAGAGTTATACAATTTAAATAAAAAATTTAAAAAATGCAATTTAAATCTGATATTCATTATTTGCTGGCAGTAACCATGAATTATCTTTCATTTTTGAAGCCAAGAGTTGCTCCTAGTCAGGGGTGGACTGAGCGGTCGGGCAATGGGGCAGTGCCTGAGGGCCCAAGCAGCAAGGGTTAAGGGGCCCAATAACCCTTTTTGCCCAGATCACTGTTAGTCCAACCCTGCTCCTAGTCCTTCCCATTAGGTTTGAATTTCAACCCTACAAAACTATTATCCATGTATAGGTTGAACTACAATCTTTGGCCTAAAAATTTGGTCTTCAAAACCCGACCTACACATGGGTAAGAACATCTGTATATTAGAATAAGAAAAATATAGATAAAAAGAAAGCAAAACATACTTTTCCATTCATCTTTTCATTGATGACAAAATTCTTACAGGCTTCCCAGTCCCCAGTTTTCATGGCCTTTGAAGCAGCCACAATGTGTTCCCTCATACTTTCGGGAGGTCCAGTCAGTGTCTGTCTCTCACTGTTTCGAAGCAGATTGTGATAGTTGCGGCTAATCATACGTCTCCTAGCATCAAATTCATGTGCTGTTAAAAAAAAAAGGAAAAGAAAGGTGCAAATTACAAAGGAAAAAACAAAAAAGGTGCAAATTACAAAACAGAAATATAATTGTATGTCAATTGGAAAACAGGTTCGCTCTTCTTACTACTTACTTACTAGAGACCAGGCCACAAGGAAACAATGATTTGGCAATATTCTTTGTAAAATAAAAACAAATAAATTTCCTTGGATTTTAATATTAGATTTGTTAGATAAACCTTTTTAGAAACTGAATGTATTAACCACTTATAAGTGACTTATCTATATTCTGGCTGTGATGAATCCCAGTATATTGTTAATATTAAATCAGTCTGCGGTGCAAAATAGTTTGAGGATACCCGCTATAGACAACATAACTGCCAAAAATAGATTCAAACTATTAGACCCAAGATCTCTATTATGCCTGAAAAATATGAAAAATCTCAATATTTCTAGGCTTTCATATAGTATAATATACCAACCATTTGATTAAAATGGTGAACTGAATACTGAAAGGGAGGTGTTTCTGCAATTTCCTTATTTGTGCCAAAACAAATCTTTTATATGAATTTCTTAAAAAGCTGAATAGTAAAAGAAAAAACAATTCCTGCAGCTTTAGTATTTGTTGAAAATTAACTCCAAACACAGTTGTATATTTCTGGCAACACATACTGACCGAGTTATGGTTCAGGTAATTAGCGGAAATACGCCGATAACAACAAACGGCAAAACAGTGGAGAATTAGTTGGATATCAGATCTACAATAATAATCCTGCCATTTTTGATGGGTACTATGCTAGTATTTATTATAACTATGAAAAAAAATGTTAAGTGACTTACCTGCCATGTATGGAATTTCAATCAACATAGCCGAGACTAAATAGACACATTCAAGCAGTTCCAGGTTGATGTGCATGTGGTAAGGCATTTGACGCCTTTTCTCAATCAGTTCCTGTTCTGGGGTTCGTTCATGTTGCCTTTGCAATAATAATCCCTGAAAAACAAAAAACTCATTAAAGTCTGTTCCTCTAATTTTTGTTCAAAAGTAAGAGTTTTAACATTTTTCTATAATCAAGCTTCACCTCATAGACTTACCCAACACAGGCAGTGTGGTGTCAGAGGTTCAATACTAATATTGAACCTCTTGCCCACGGACTGGCTCAATTTCCAAATTAAACGCTATTCCAATGCCTGTGTTGGGTAAGTCTCAGATATAAAGCTTGGATTATCTTCCTTGTAGCCCAATCTGGCAACTCTTATCATTGGTTTTTATTTACTGTTAAATTCATGAACAGCTTGATGCCGCTTCTAAATGACAGTGGAACTATTCAGTGAATAGAATAACAAATTTAAGGACGGTAACTTTACTCAATAGTTATTTCACTTTAAATTAGATTCAAATTTTTTGTATATGAATTTAAGAGTTAAAGAAGAGCAACTGGGTCTTTACCTGAGAAAGTAATTCCTTTGCACGTCCAATCGATTGGATATCAACCAAAGCATTGTGGGCATCTTTAATCATTCCTTGACGGAAGGCGCACAATCCAAGTTGTACCATTGTACGATTGTATTGGATCTAGATGCGGAAAAACAAAGAGAGCAAAATAGTAGATGCGGAAAAACAAAGAGAAAAAAAATGAACAACAATAACCAAAAACACTGGAGACATATACTGTACAACTAGTATATAATAAAACATTTTTTTAACAGTTTCATTTTATAACTTTAAAAATAATCACATTTTTTAAAAAACTAGTTGAAGTACCTGTCTACACTGGGTTAAAGATTTAAGGAGTAAAAAGTTTCCCTTCACTTTTGACCGCTTAAAGAATTATATATAAACATATAAAATAAGAATATATGTATTGAACAGAAAGTAAGTATCCAGTTTAGCATTATAGTAACAATATAAATAGAACTCTTTAAAAAAATGTTTTTCTCAAAACATTTTACTTTAAACCCTACTGGTCTATTATGCATGCCACATTTGGTTGGGTTCTGCCCATGTTTAGGTGGTTTCTAGTGTGACACATCTTACTTATATATACAAATGTGAATGCCACAAGATTGACTGATATGGGTTTTCAGAGAAAAGAAAAGATGCACTTCAGTCAATTATAATTTGTAAATATTCGGTTTAAAAAAGGTCACTATGAAACAGTCAATGAAGTTGAAGAAAGATTTATTATACTAATAAAATAGTGATGCTTTCAGGTTCGAACTAGAAACATTGTTTATTAAATAGATTTGATATGATTATTTAAAAATAAAAACTGTCCTAAACATAGTATTAAAATGGAGATGTACATATGACAGCGAAATAATTGTTACCTACAACTGAAAGCCTATGAAAACCAAGTGGGAATCTCAACTGGGTGGGTACGTACCTGGGTAGGGATATCCGAGTGCTGAATATTGTCTTGCAAGTGAGACATCATCATCAGGTCACGGGCTTCATACCATCGGTCATGGATGGCATGGAAGTAAATATGGTAGAGAATGGCATGGGTTCGCAGACGGTCAGTAGAGTCCTTCACGTAGATGTACTTGCATAATTTATCCATTATCTCTCGGTTTTTAGTGCCAGCGTCAGTCTGAAATAAACAGAAGATATGAATAAAAAAACTAAACAAAAGCTCATCTGAGAATTAAGTTTTCTACCACAAAGGTTAATTATCTCTATACTTGTGTCTTTTTTTGGAATGGATCCTTTAGAGCAGTGGTTTTGAAACTGGGGTATGCAGACCGCTGGGGGTCCACAGCAGTGTTCCATCTGAAGCTGACACTGCGAATGAAGCTGACACTGCGAATCTTGTGGCAGAGAAACATCATCCATTGCAAAGTTATCAAAAAATATAATTATTGCATACAGATCTGTACTATATATTAGAATTCGAATAAATGATTCCAAAGTTGCTTGTTATTGTAGTTCATTAACTACTGTCTAAAAACTAAATGCTAAAAATTGGGGTCCACCAGAATATTTCTTTTATAGAAGTTTTTCTAGAGGTTTTAAAGTTTTGAAATCACTGCTTTAGAGATACGACAATTTGAATGCAACAGCAAATGATTAAATTAACACGCAAGTAAATATGTTAGGTTTTTTTTTTAGTCAGTATAACTTCAGATAAAAAGATAAGACAGGAAAAGAATACTGAAGGCGATTGATTTTTTTAACA
>VCCN01000334.1:252292-263286 GCA_006491835.1 Architeuthis dux | reverse complement strand
AAACAGAGTCAACTCCAGACTTTGTACTGGAGTTTGACAAAATTGAATTTTTATTTTTATTTTACCAAAATGTGAAAACTGCTGAAGTCACTGGAATCATTTTGGAATTACTTACTTCTCTGAAATTGATTTTGTTATCCATGTCTTCATCCACTTCTTTGATCATGTCTTTGAGAGCCAAATGTGTTTGAGGAGCACCGAGCTTCTCCATCATGTGCTTCAATTCCTCAAAGTCAATAAAATTGTCATGACCTGTATCATACCTGAAAATAAAATAAAGAGAAATTAGGAAGATGGCATAATATGAGAATATTGAAAGGCTAGAAATAAAATCACAGCCTCCCATTACTTATAGGTAGCAGAAAACAAGAAAGAAATCTCCAAGGAACTGATGTTTTAATGCATTTACCCCTTTCCATTTGTGGTTTTGATAATAATTTGTGGTTCAGTCATGAATAATTTAATGGGAATATTTTGGGGAATTTTGTGGCATACCGCGAAAACCCCATCATAGAAAATATGCAGTAGAGTATATACAAAACATATGAAGTTTAGGAAATCATAACTGCATATATATTTATCATATAGCTACTACCACAGACTTCTGACAAAAAGTAACATGTGTTGATAAAAACATCTGAAACTTGTAATCTATTAATTTTATCATAATAATCTGTGTGTTATTAATAAGAAGAAAGATTGTAGAAAATTATCAACTAAAAAATATTTATGTAGACAATAAGATAATCATGGTTGAAAACTTGTTTACAATCGCGAACTGGTTAAACACAAGAATTAAATAAAAACATGGTTTACATTAATTAACTATATATTTTCTTTTTTACTGTATTCATTCATGTTTAGGTGTTTTCTATAGCATCATAGACAAACAGACAATTCTCACTTATATATATGGAAGTTTAGAAACAATGAGAATATATAAAGACTAGCAGAGTACCAATAAAAAATGATGGGAAAAATATCACTGTCCTCGTCACAAAAGCAAAGTTTGGAGGGAATAATAGCCATTTTCTATACATTTTACACATAAGCAATCAGAAAATAACACTCACTAACCAGGAACAAAAATCACGTTGCACTGTGTAATTTACACATGGATAAATTATACAAATATATATTTTAGTATAAACTAGATGAAGTACCAGTCTCCGTCAGGTAAGAAGTCAAGACTTGGATCATAGCTGTGTATAATGACAATAAATGCTCTCATATATAAACATTCTCTCTCTCACATATAAACGTTTTCTCTGTGTGTGTGTGTCTCTCACATATCTCGGAATGCTTATGAACGTTTTCTACGTCACATTATGTCATTAACAACCATACTCAAAGTAAAGGTCCAGTTTAACATAATACTTACATTGTAAATCGAACCCAATGCTAAAACCTTGAAAAGTGTTGGAATTTTCAAAAACTAACTTGCTAAAAACATGCCTGGGGATCTCATTGGTACACACAGATAATTTCATAGTGATATATTGTGTGGTTCCTGAGAACAGACGGACATTTGGTGAATTATAAAAAATGTAAAAAGGTAAGCATCCCCGTCTCAATAGACAAATCCCAACAGAGTATGGAGCCCGGTGATGAAGTCCCGGTTTTCTGCTGCATGCATCAGCTTAGTGATTCTTGTAAGTCAAGTCTGGTCGAGACCAGGACTTTATTCCTACAAATCTTTATGACCATCCCATTGGAAGGATGCAAGTCCACCGAAGAGATACCACCACTCTAATCACATAGCTTAGAGTATAGTCAATTAGCTGCTGAGTGCACAGGGAAATTTGTCCTAATGAAGAGTTTGCCATACTCTTTGATCATACCAGGAACCGAACCCGAGACCTTATGCATGTGAGGCAAACGTGCTAACCAAAAAAATGCATACCTCAAACAAAATTTATTTTTCTATCAAATCTCTACAACTCTTAATTTTAAAACAATAAGACAGCAGAATTGCCTTCCAATACAAAAATGCTTATTTAGGTTGTTTTTTCCCCAGCCATTTGTGATATCGCGTCGTACCACTGGAAACGACCTTGGAGGCCAAGAAGGTGGGATCATCCCAGCGCAATGGACCTCCCACAGGTTGCTATGCTAATCTTTGCACAGCCATCAAATATCAGAACCAGAGTTGCCATTTTATGGCCAAATTTGACATATCTGGCCTTATTTAAATTTTTCTCTATTTTAAAAAGAAAAAGAAAAAAACTGGAACCATGTCTAAGACTACACGTCTACTTAATTATGCCCGGGGGTCGATGAGGAATCAAGGATTGCATGAAGCGGTCGATGGTCTAAAAAGTTTGGGGACCTCTACTTTAGTACATTCAAATATAGGATTGATTCAGGTTAAGTTGATTTTGTCGCAGTAGTATTTTTAATAAATTCTTATTTTTGGTGTGTACTGCAGTATTGCAATGTTTAATAAACAATTTTGGCATTTGGCCATTTTGACTTTGTTGCAGTAGTATTTTTAATAAATTCTTATTTGAGGTGTGTACTGCAGTATTGCAATGTTTTATAAACAATTTTGGCAGCTGGCCGTTTTTGGTGTGTTTTGGCCAAAAATGTCTCCAACTATCTGGCAACTCTGATCGGAACAATCATCAAATGACAACAACAACATATTTATCAGTGTTTTTTCACATTAGTTATGCAAATTAATGAAACTGAATAATGCACTGGTATCTACCATGACATATTTATAAAAGCTGATAACAACAGTGGTTCCCAAACTGGGGTCCACAAAGGTATTACTGGGAGTCTGTGAAAAATAATTTAAAAAACAGGTCTGGTTAGTCAGTAGAAACCATCACATGCTTTTACCAGCATACTGTGTTGGGGTGATCAATTAAATTTGAAAAAGGGGTCATCTATGAATAATTTACTTCTCGCCTTTTGTTGGGCAGTGATCACTAAAAAAAAAGTCCGAATTTTCAATAAAGAAAATAAAACAAGCATGAATGCTGCCATACACAAACTAAGGGACCAATTTAGCATAAACTTAAACTGCAAATTGGACCCCCACTAAAAACCTATTTAAGGGAAATTTAAAATAAAAACACGTTTTTCCAGACATAAGGAGTAAATGTTTAAATTTTCAGCCCTCAAGCTTCATTGGTGCAGCCTCTATGCACAATAGCCAGACCAGCTTAAACACTGAAGAAACCCATGTTGACAGTTTTGGTTGATGGTTTCTAATATCCACAGCTATCAGAAAAGACTGTTAAAGTACTACTACGTATGTGAAGTGGGATGTTCTGCCGACACAACAATAAAAACTAATCATCGTAATAGACAGAATGCTGAGTCAGATATGAGAATCCAGCTGTCCACCATTAAACCTGACTTCAAAGAAATTTGTGAAAAAAATGAAACAGTGTTATTCATCCAATTGGCTTTTCTTTCATTTCCCTTCCATTTTAGAATGGATATATTTTTCAAAACAAATATATTAGGTAGTTTGGAAAATAATGGCCGATTCTAGATACCAACTTTTAGTCATGTGTTACAACATTATGACAGTATATTGTACCAGTATATTGCTCTATTTAATGATAAAAATATGCTCTTTTCGCTAATATTCACCGTTTATTTTCAGTAGATCCTTAAATATGCAGATTAAAAAAAAAAAAAAAAAAAAAAAAAAAAAAAAAAAAAAAAAAAAAAAAAGAAGAGTTGCGTATAATTCTCTTGCCAATTTAGATCTAAAGCTATAATTTTTAGATAAAAATAAATTTAAAAATTATAGTTTATCAGATTTCTTGAGAACCGCTGATCCAAACCACTTCAAACGCGACTCTGCACTGCCTTGTGTGCTAACCAATATATCAGGTGAATGTCAACTTCGTACAAATCTTGTTGTCGAGTAATCACGGAGCATTAGATTTCTCGAGAACCGCTGATCCAAACAACTTCAAACGCTACACTGTATATTAGTCAGCACACTAGACATTGCACAGATTTCTTCAATTGTATTTCGGTTACTTCTCTTCAGTGTTGCCAATTTAGATATTTTAAATCTAAGTTTAGATAATTCTAAATGTTTTATTTATTTTTATTAGATTTCTCAAGAACTGCTGATACAAACAACTTCAAACACGACACTTGTGTGCTGATTAGTATATCTGGTGAATGTCAACTTCATATAATAATGGCCAGTTGTTGAGATGCGCACACTTCTACAATTGTGGTTAGCTGAAACAGATAAACACAGAACACAGGACTAGATAAGTCTATATCCACTTGTGAATAGCTGAACATTTAAAAAAAAATAATCTTTGCATAGTTTTGCTTTTGTTCTCCCATTGAGGAGGAGCACTCCTCCATGACCTCAAAATACTTGAGTTAACATAACAAGAGAAATAAGTGGATGGGTAAATGCACTACCATGAATTGTTGGCTACAGGCTTGATACCAATGTTCTACTTTTTAATCCATAATGAAAAGGCCACATTTACTAATATTATGCAGGGTTGCAAGATTGGGGCTAGAAGAGGAGATAATCTGAGCTTTATCTCATAGACAAGCATTGGAATAGCATCGAATTTTGGAAATCTAGCCAGTCTGGAGGCAGAGGTTCAATACCAAATCTTGCAACCCAGCCACAGACATTGGAAGAAGAATTAGGTAAAGATCTACATCTATTAAACAAGTCGAAAAAAAAAAATAGAAACAATTTTTTTTTTTTTTTTTTTTTATCGCCAGTAATTTTTTGTACTTTTAATCCGTTAGACCCTAACAATCTTTCTATTTGTTCATTGTAAAGCATTTTACACACATTGTGATTTAAAAAAAAAAAAAAAATTGGGGATGAATGTAAATAGCAGTCAAAAATTAATAAAATGGTTTACAATACTTGATTTAATAAAACAAATAAAATAATTGTTTTTTACTAAATCTCAAACAGTCATTGCCAGCTTAATATAAAGGTAAAAAAAAATGTTAGCTTCTTTAGCGGTGATCGGTTAGATCAGTCCTTATGTTGTGATGTATTTGATAGTTAAGTTGTCCTACTTGCCTAAATTTTTATTTTCTTAAAGCAAATTTCCTTCCTCAAAACATGTTTATATTTTTAACTGTTAAATATTCAACCATGCATGAACTACATTCAAGATATCCTTCTGATGTCATATGATAAGCTGTGGACAATCAGTCTAACTGGTTCGATTGAAACAAAACAAATTCATTATTTCAACTGTTCCAGAAAGTAAATATATAATTTTAGGAGGTTAAACCAGTATTCCTTAAACTATTCCAGTGTCATTCACCCTCAAGTCTTTATTACAAAATCTCATTCACCCAAGACTAAATTCCTTAGGCTTTTGATTATTTTCATTTAATTTGTGTATAATTTTATACATAATTCATTCAAGTTTTTTGAACATCCCAAAATATCAAGAGAACTAAGAGTGACAATAAAAAATGTTTTTGTATTGTATATGTTAGATACCTAACATATACAATACAAAATGGATGAAAATTTCAGCATGAAATCAACATGCGAGAAATTTTAAAATCTGTCAAAAATCAGCATATTATTCGATTCTAATAACATTTTCCATATTTCAAATCATTCTTCGGACGATTGAACTCCTTGTTATTTGTGTTGTAAACTAAAAAGAGGTATTTTACCTATAAAATAATATTTTGTATTCACGTGCTAAATGTATTAAGTAATTATTTTATTCATGATTGATTTTTTCCAAGGGAATAGTGATAAAGTTCTATATTGCTATTTATTTGTTGGACCCCTCGATGTCTTGGGTCCTACACAATGGCATAGTTTGCATATAGGCTAATCCGGCCCCGAGACAGACCAACTTAAAGACTAAAGAAACCTATGTTGATAGTTTTGGTTGACAGTTTCTAATACTCTTACAATAAGGATTAAGTTTAAAACAAGTCTTAACAGATGAAGAAATTCATTTTCATATTTGACAATCCTTTCTCACGGTTCTCTTGTTTTCGATTCTTTTGTGATTATACGTTAGCTTATCAAAGATTCTATCTTCATAGTTTTAATTGAATCAATTGTCCTTCCTCAAAAACTTTTTTCTCAATTCAACCATGTTAAACATTAAACCAAGCATGACCTACTTTTAAAACATCCTTCTGATGTCAGGTGGTAAGCTGTTAACAATTGGTCTTATTGGTCATGAGCAATGTTACCACTGTTGGGTTTTTCCACCCAGATCTGGGCTTTTCAATGACGTGCTGGTTTTCATAATCCATAATTAAATAAAATCTGGGTTTTTATCTGTTTTGTTTATCTATTCACTTTGTTAGTAGTTGCTAATTCTTTTTATAAAAAAGCTCTTAAGAAAGGATCCGGTTTTTCATTATATTGAAAATAATCTTAAAAGATTTCTCAAAACTGACACATTTCCGGAAGAAACAAAGGTTTTATTGATTGAAAGCGCATAAAATTAATTGAGAAATGTTTTTTTTCTAATTTTTCTGCCATTTTGTATTTTCTAAATCTTAGCCATTAAATGAATGATTGGTTTTGTTTTTATCATATTATACACATTTAAATCATTTACTTGGTAGTTCTATGATCTAGGTGTTCTTAGGTCATCTGGGTTTTTTTAGTGAACAATCTGGGGTTTTTTCATTACCAGGTGAATAGTAAATGTTCAATCGAAAAAAAACCAAAACAATTTTTGCATGTGTGTATGAGACGGATAGATTGATTTTTTTGAGTGGGAGGGGGCAAAGCAAATACAATATTCCTTGTTTATTCTTGGATGGCGTACTTGTTAGCCCATCTGCCTCACATGCAGAAGGTTTGACCGAAGAATGTGGGAAAAGACTCTTCATAGAACAAAATTCCCTCAGCTATGGGTAAAATAGCAGAGCAGATTGGGCTCTCTAGCCTTGGGAAGGCAACCAGTCTAGGAGAAGGACAACTGCTTCCAAAACCTTAGGGCAGTTTGATGACCAATTTGACGTCCTTCCGGCAGCTCCTGCAGCCAAGCTGATGCCAGACGTAGCGCTCTCTGCTTCCCTCTGGACTACATCAGCATTACCCACTTTTTTAGAGCATAGTTGGTCAAAAATGATACATGATTTTCTTGACATGTTATATCAAATGTGAGAAGTAATCTCTGAAAAGCTGATTTTACAGTAGAGCTGTTTGAAATTCAATGGTCTGAAGGTTTTTGTTTCACAATGAATTTATGTTGATTTAGTTGTGATTAGATTATTCAAATAAGTTAATAGAATTCTTTAAATCAGAAAAATTGAAAATATTTGAACTTCAAACAGCTCTACTATAAATTAGCTTTTTAGACATAGGACTTCATGTGCAGGAGGAGTTGAGTTGTATTCTTTGTCCCATGTCCCTCCCTCACCACCCTTTATTTTCCAACGCTTCCCTACCGCCTCATTGCCTTTTTAATTTCAATTATTTAAATGAGTTAATAGAATTCTTTAAATCAGAAAAACAGAAAATATTTTAACTTCAAACAGCTCTACTTTAAAATCAGCTTTTTCAGACGTACGACTTTATGCGTGGGAGGCATCGATTTATTCCGAGCAAAGCAGTGCTCGGGTCTATAGTTGGCTTTGTGACAAAGGAGGTAAGAAGAAAAAAAAATGAGGATCAACCACAACGAGGAAGATCAAAAGATATACACTTTATTAGCTTGAGATCACATTTGTTTCAATCAGCTGTTGCTGATGATTGAAATTTAGTGAGAGAGAGAGAGATCAATCTCTTGAGATTTTTTTTTTTTTTTTTTTTTTTTTTTTTAAATCACCACTACCCACAACACTGGTTTATTGCTGGGTTTAGGTTATTCATGTGTTCTGACATTTATATGTATCTATCGAGACTTCGCCAGCCCTAACCATTCATAGTAGAAACCTGAAATTAGGTTTTTAGAGGGGCGTTCAATATGCAATGCAAGTTTATACTAAATTGGTCACTAGTTTGTGCCTGCTTGTTTTTTGAAAATTCAGAACTTTTTTTAGTGATCACAGTGCAACAAAAGTCAAGAGAAGTAACTTATTCATTGATCACCCCTTTTTCCAACTTTTTAATTGATCACCCCCAACACAGCATATATGAGTGGCAGTGATTCATAATTTCCCTTGGAATGCTGGTTTTATTTATTTCTGATACCAATGGTATGGGAACGTCTTGAACAAATAAACTAAAAAGTTTCCATTAAACAATGATGCGAAGAAGAAAAATGACTACAGAAATCTTCGTCAATAGTCAGTTTCACTTCGCTCGGACCAGTAATTTATAATTATATTCTTTGCCCCCTTCAGTCTTGCAGTGCTCCCAAGGGTGCGGTAGCACCCACTTTGGGAATCACAGCATTAGATTTTATTTTTACAGGAGTTGACAGTAAGTTTTCATTCCTACTTTGAACAATACTTACTTGCTTGGCTGACTGATACCATTATCAACATTATCAGTTCAAGTGTAATGTTACAGTACAATCTCCACTCAGTCGGCCAACTGAAGAAGGTGAAGAGAGTCTTCATGCAGTTACCATCAAGTGGCAGAGATTATGCAACTATTAAGATCTTCCAGGCTTCCTTCTTTTCTTTCCCTTCATGCTCTGCTACTAATACCATTTTATCCTCCTGGGAAAGAGAGCTGCTTTCTATGCTAATTATAGAAAACATAGCAACAACTTCCCTTGGTTTCTAAGCGGAACAATTATTAAAAATTAATCAGGAGTCGAGTTTGTTGAGAAAATTCCCACTTATTTAAGTGGATTAATATAAAACAGCTTCAATCCATTATTGTTATTCTAATTTGGTTGTAAAACTTTTTCATTTTATTTATTTTCCACTCAGTGATGCATACAATGAGTCAATTACACAGTGTACCTATTTTTAACCTTTTTTGTTTTTGTTCCTGTGTAATAAGTGTTATTTTCTAATTGATGATGTCTAAAAAGTATAGAAAATTATACCCTTCAAACTTTGCTTTTGCGAACAGGACATGATAATTAGAAATCTACTTATTTCCAATTGGTCAACAGCCAAATTTGCACATTTTTAATCACAAAGTAAGAAAAACAATTACATATGAATATCACTATGGCCACATAAAGTTTGAAGGAAATAATAGCCATTTTTATACTTAGCAATCAGAAAATAACACTCACTACCCAGAAACAAAAATCATATTGCACAGTGTAATAATTCACTCACAATAGGGATAATGATCATTGGTATTTATGAAAAGGTTTTTCTGACTGGATATGAACCCTTTAAGATATTTCTTTTCTAATTCTAATCAGTTTAGTTCAATTAAAAGATGTTTAAAATTGTCACAAGATATCTAATAAACGTTAACGTCTGATGAATCTAGAGACCTATTTGTCGAGGACCTCAGCACATTACTAGGTCATGCACCTAGGTAGAAACAACAAAAATGGAACTACACCATGATTAAAGATGACGGAACACAACACACACTGAAGGAAACTACAGTGGAGAAAGATCTGGGCGTGTATATAGACAACTCACTTAACTTCACTGCGCATAAACAAAACAGTGAATACAAAAAACAAAACAGTGAATACAAAAAATAAAACATTTGGCTACATAAAACACTCATTTAAGTTCATCGATGAAGAGAGCTTCCTACTACTGTACATTTCTCTGGTACGGCACCATCTGAAGTTTAATTCCTGCATATGGTCTCCTAACCTGAAGTACAACTCAGATACCATAGAGAGAGTACAGAGGACAGCCACCAAGACCATTCCGAGGCCGGGAGATATACCTTACACTGAAAGATTAAAACAACTTAATCTAGACACCCTTGAATACAGAAGAAAACGTGCTGACCTACTAGAGGTCTATAGAATCCGGAACAACATACATAAGAGTGGATACTGACGTTTATTGCTCAAAATACCCCGATAAGAAAATGCTAACTTCATCTATCTGCAGTAAAACCAGAAGACAGCCATAAACTACAAATTCAGACCTCCACTGTGTTAGAAAAACATTTCTTGGCAAGAGTAGCAAACACAAAAAGACGGTCACATCCGAGAATATCAATAATTTAAAAAATAATCTTTATCCTGATATCGGACATACCATCATTATGTATAAGTGTTGCCGAAACGTTGTGTTCAAAAGATGAACCGAGATGAGGGCAACAGTCCGAAAAACACTTATACATAATTAAGTTCTTAAGTTCAGAGTTTAAGATAATTAATCCATTAATTATATCCACAACCAATTCTGAATGTCATGACTCAGTTAATCTTTATTAATCCAAGTTAAATGATTTGGATCACCCATTCTCACATATGTTTTATAAATATAAATATATATATTATGTGTATGTAAGGTAATCCGACAGAATGGTAGAGGTAATTTGACAATGTGGAAATGAAAGATTGAGAAAAGTGTGTAACGTCTCAAAACATCATCATGAAGCCTTTATGCATTTCATTATGCAACCGACGTCATCAGAAAAGGTTTGAACAATGCAGAAAATGTACTGTGCAGTCTTTCATCTTGGGAGTGTAACAGGTGAATCCCGAGATGAAAGACAGCACAGTACATTTTCTGCATTGTTCAAACCTCTTCTGATGATGCTGATTGCACAACGAAATGCATAAAGGCTTATTTTCTAAATGTTTGAGATGTAACATACTTTTCTCAATCTTTAATTTGCACATATATATATGTTTGTTGTTTGGATGTGAGTGAATCCGACAGAATGATGGATATGGTTAGACAGTGTGGAAAAGCGTGTTACATCTCAAACATGTTTATTATCATGAAGATAACACCAAAACAACAACATCAGTTTTGGTGTGATCGTGATTGACGGTGTAGCCAGTTGGAAATGGCCAGGTCTTTGGTGTGTTGTGTCGCATTCGGGTGTGGGTGCGGCCTCGATGCATTGTCGGTTCATGGAGATGTGGGTTTTTTGTAAGTTAAAATAGGTTCAAATTTCTTCTGATGACGTTCACAACGACGAAATGCAT
>VCCN01000334.1:217535-251456 GCA_006491835.1 Architeuthis dux | reverse complement strand
AAAGAAACTAAAAATATACTTTAAGCTGTATTCACTTGTATGTGAAACTATACAACCTGATACTTCATAGTTTGTGTGACTACTTCCTTGTAAATGAAGTAAAAATGACAATTTCACTTTTTCAAATAAATATACAGGAAAAGACAATATTTCTGAGGTGGTTGACAAATTATAAAGAGAAGAACTTTAAAAGTATCATAAATGAATAGGTAAATAATTCAAATGCTATAATGCTGTCAAAAGAGATTTGATTGGTTCATTTCTGGGCCAATCACAAATCCATATATTCTAACATTAAATATGATTAATCTAGAGGCTTCTGATTCACTCAAAAAACTGTCTGCCCATTTCTTAGAAAAACATTTAATGAAAAACTTAAAATATAAATATCTAGAAAAATGCTTTCCTTGCAGCCAAAATACAATGGAGAAATTTTATTTCAAGGTTAACAAGAATAGAAGGATTAGTGATACATTCAGGTCACAAGACAAGGAGAGGTACTCAATTGAACATTTTTGATAACGTGGCAAGTATTAACAATTGAATGATAGTCTTTATACTAATGTAAAACATTTTAAAGTTTATATTTTGAACAAAGCTATAGTATAAAGAACAGGCAGGGAGGTGGGCAAAAGAATATATTAGTAATATATCTTAGTAGCAACCAGTTTCACGCCAGCCATTCCATCCATGGAGAAGGTACTGCACTTGTCACCATTTGTAGTGCAAGCAAGTATAACCTATTGTACAATCCAGATTTCAGATGGTGCATTTGACTTGACGGAGATGCATGACCTGACCCTGCGGTGACACGAAGCAAGCAGCAGCAAATAATAGTCTTTTTATATGGGAACATTAAGCTGGGTTACATAAAACAATTGTAAGTAAAGCGTCCCGTCTCTTAAAAGACAATTCCCAATTGTGTACGGAGCCCGGTGACGAAGACCCGGTTTCTGCTGCATGCGTCAGCTTAGTGATTCTTACAAGGTTCAAGTCTGGTCGAGACCGGGACTTTATTTCTACAAGTTTTTATGATCATCCTCTTGGCAGGATGCAAGTCCACAGAAAGGATACTTCCACCCTAATCACACAGCTTAGAGTGTAGTCAATTAGCTGCTGAGTGCACAGGGAAATTTGTCCTAATGAAGAGTTGTCCACACTCTTCGCTCATACCAGGAATCGAACCCACAACCTTCTGCGTGTGAGGCAGACGTGCTAACCATTACACAATCCAAGCAGACAAAACAATTGTACTGCACCATTATCCTTTATTGAATGTAAGGTTCCAACTTTGAAACCCATTACCCTCGGTGAGAAGGCCTTATCCGGGGAGGGGGTGAAATGCTGTGGTTGCTCACCCCTATTGGACATCCATGGGCAGTACTCATGACATTATAACAGGATGGGTAGAATCTCTGTAAATAGAAATCCCACCCACTGTATTTCTATTCTTAATTTATTTCTATCTTTATTACCCAATGGTATTTACCTTGTGACTAAATGCTGTAAATACTGAGATGTTTACTTAAAAAGGTTCATCATTAAATCTATATTCCATCTATTTGCTTCATAAGAAAAACAGACTTCTGCCAATTTGTTCAGCTGGAGTAACAACAGCAAATAGAAGGTTGATGCAGAAGAGAGACTTCCATTGATGGAAGTAGTCAACTCAGGGTTGCCAAATTAGCCATTTTCTGGCTAATTTTTTTCTCCAATTTCGCCGAAGGAAAAATTAGAAAAAAACAAAAAAAACAAAAAAAAAAAAAAATTAGAAAAATCTGACTATTTAAAAAAATAATTAGTAAAGGAAAAGTAAATGTACGATTTTTATCGGTAATTTGTTCTTAGTGTATAGTTATTTTATTTGATAAGTGGACTTTGAATGGGTATAACATAACATTTCTAGCTATAAAGTTACATGAAACCATGTGAAAACTTTGTGAGTAAAGCACTATAGCCTCTTTGTGTAAGTTATTTTCTTTAAAGGTTTTGTTTTTTTATGTGTCATGTAATTGTCATATTTGTTCTTGAAGTTATTAATCACCGCTACCAAAGGTTTAGAATATTCAGGTGTTCACACATTTATATGTATCTATGTATCCAGACTTCGCCCAGCCCTAACCGTTCATAGTAGAAACTTGAAATTGTGTACATGCACTCCCCTCAATTAGTAGGGAAAATGCTTTTTGTTTTTTGAAAATTCCCCTCCAAAATAGGGTTTTAGAGGAGGGGGGGGTCAATTTTCAATGTAAGCTTAAGCTAAATTGGTCACTAGAGTGCACACGCTTGCTTTTTTTAAAATTCAGATATTTTTTAGTGATATCCCAACTTTTTAATTGATCACCCCCAACACAGCATATATTGATGGTAGTGATTCATAATTTCCCTTGGAATGCTAGTTTACTGTTTTTAGTATATTTGGATAGAGTTAGCTGGAAATGGAAAAACTTAGCTGATTTTAGCCATTTTAAAGATAGTTTTAGCTATAAATAACAGGCCATACTTAGCAACACTAATTCAGGCTAAGCAAGTGTCTGGAAGAGGAAGATTGGTAGGTGGTTGGCTGGAAAAGATTTCAATCCAGAACAGAGCAATGCTTAATTCTATAGAGAGACAACACGATTGGCTGTTTGCCTAACTAAACACGAGGTAAGAAGCAACAAAGTATTCAGTTCCCAAGTTACCTCAATAAGAGCTTCTCTGTTCCATAACAGCATTCACTGGAGAAAACTTGGGCTTTGTTTTTTTAGGCTGCAAAAATAAGATCTTGACCATCTTAATTTACTCTGCCCGTGCATGTTATCTTACCTTCTATATTCCCTTTTTATTAACCCTTTAAAAGGGTTTTGACAGGAGCCAAAGTTTAAATACATTTATTGCCGATATTTTCATTGCAAACTATCCAAATTTATGGTAGAGGTAATAGTGGAAATGAAAGATTGGGAAAAGTGTTACGTTTCTAACATTTATTATCATGAAGATAAGCCTTTATGCAGAAGAAGAAGTTTGAACACTCCGGAAAAGTGCAGCAATCCATGTTGGGGTAGCCAAATAAAGTGAGAGATAGTATTTGTTTTTGTTCATGAGAAAAGGGAGTAGGGCAGGTGACCCCAAATACTATTTCGCACTTCGACTATCCCAACATGGATGGCTGCAATTTCCTGCAGTGTTCAAACTCCATTATGTTGCTTTACAGTGGCGAAATGCATAAAGGATTATCTTCATGATAATAAATATGTTGGAGACGTAACACTTTTCTCATCTTTCATTTCCACATTATCAAATTACCTCTACCATTCTCTCGGATTTCCTTACATCCACATAAACAATTTATATTATTTAATATTATATTGAAAATTCATGATGGCTGAATATCCAAATTTTCATGGAATCCTTTTTGGTTTTACGTGTAGCAAATTATATGCTTTTATCACAAAATGCACAATTATTTGGTTAAGCGGCCACATTACTACATTTTTTTTAATATTAAAGAAATCTACAAACATTTTGACTTTAATGCATAAAATGCCAGGAGAGGGGGAATCTGTTTGAAGTGAATTTCTTAATGAACTTTGGAAGAGTCCAATCGGTAACTTTTGGTTGAAACTAAAAAAAATGAGGTTCCGAAGAATCAAATGAGATCAGATCAAGCTTAGAAGATTAGAATTCCATAGATAAGATGAAAAAGAAATTTGAAGTCATGCCAAAATCTGATGAAAATCCAGGGGGAAGATGTAGGAATCAAGAATTGCCACTGATAACCAATTTCTTTAGAACTATCTCCTTTCTTGAGGCAGAAATCAATGAGATACTTTTGGGTACAGCCCAAAAAAACAGCTTCATTACTTATCAAATAAGACATACATTGAGTGCAAAAAGCATCAGATACATTTCAAAAAGTTCATTTTAACATCCTTAAACAGCTTCAAAATTGACCGAATTTGGACCAAAGATTAAAAAAATATTTTAAAAAGATTGAACATTGAAAAGTTATGGACAAAAATCAGAAATCTTTGGTCCAAATTCTGGTGGGTCAAAATAACACCTGATTTGTCCCAATATTTTTTTATTTTTAATCTTAGGTCCAAATTCTGACAATTTTAAAGATGTATAAGGATATCCCTTTTTATTAAATTGGACTAGTTTTTACCTACATCCTAACCCATGAAGTCTTCATGGCTGATTGATAAAAGCAGCTAGGCGTAAACTAGTCTCCGTCTGGCAATAAGGGTGTGAGTTCAATTCTCACCAAAGGTTTACTCTTTATTTCCGATTGCGCTGTTATTCATTGCCATAGAAACAGTGGTCTGAATTAATAAGTTGTATAAAAACAACTAAAATTAGGATGAAGGTAAAAACTAGTCAAATTTAATAAAAATAATGTGTTACAATATTTCATCCAATAATAATAAAAGATTGATGTATAAGGATGTTAATACAAACTTTTTTGAATGTATTGGATACTTTTTGTGCTCACTGTATGCATCTGGACAGGGACAAGATTGTAAGTTGCTACTGATGATACTCATTATCACATTTACTTAGGAATACTGCTTTTTGGAGGTGTGGAGTGGCTGAACAGTTCAGAGGACAGAGAATGGAATTGGCAGTCAGAGTTCAAACTCCTGCTGAAACAGTTTATGTTCACTTTGCACTAATGTCCTTGGGAAAGGCATGAATCTATCTCTTCTCCCTCCAGCTATGGATAAATAGTAGGACAGCCTGGGATCTCTAGCCACGGCTGGCAACCAGTCAAGGAGACTGATAACTCAGATTCCAAACCAGCCTAAACAGGGATGGGCTCCGTCAAGCTATCTCGCTCTTGACACACCCATAATGAAATCATCTGTGGTGACCCTGCACTGAGTCACGGGATTGGTAGGCAGGTAGGATATTGCTCTTCAAAGATGAGACAAAAAGAAAAGAAATCTTCAGATATAAGCAGGTGGAGAGTTCTTCAACTAAATATAGCATCAACATACAGTAAGTAGAAAATTGATACTTCCTCCCATAAAAGTGAGTATTACCGATGGGGATTTCCTAATAATCTTAAAATAACGGAGAAACTTCATGAACAGCTAATGTTAGTCAATAACGATATACTCACATATCACCAAACGCAATGTGTATCAGAAACCGTCACCATAGGTTTCTTCAGTTTTTAAGCGAATGGCGTTCTTTTGAAAAATTCCCCTCCAAATAGCAGAGTTTCAGCTATATAGCACCCAGACATTGGAATAAAAACTTTTGAGACTTTCATAATTATATGAACTCAGTAAATAAATACACTTCGTAACTAGCTACTGCCCTGTGTTTTGTAAAAAAACTTTGACAAGTTGCACTTTCTTCTTACTCTTCTTTAATAGGCCTTAGATTTTTACTGCAATTGATACAACACAAATGTATCTGTACATTTTACACTATTCAAATAGTTCTTCAGACGATTAAATTCCTTGTTGTTTGTGTTAACACAAAATTTCGTCTGATCCATTCTTCGCCCTTCGTCCAGTGTAATATCTGAATGTGATGGGATAAACAGAATAACGGTTACCTCCTTTGAAATTAAAAACTTCTGTTAACCCCATCACATTCGGATATTACACCTGAAGAAGGCCAAAGAATAGATCAGCCAAAACATTGTGTTAACAACACAAACAACAAAGAGTTCAATCATCCGAAGAACTATTTGAATGTTACTGACCCTTCTCAAAACTATAGAAAATATAGTAACAATAATATTGCTTAAAATATCATTCATTCATTATCTAAGCAGCACAAGTTGTTTAATAATTCCGGTCTTAATTAACAAGTATTTAAGAAAAGATGGATTCACAAACTGAATGAAAAACAGACAGTGCAGTTAAGTTGCAAAAATTGAACCAATTAGAAGTTTTTGAAACCAGTGAAAATCAACCTTGAATCTACAGCAGTGTTCATGTTTGAACATGTTACAATAAGAAATCCCAATCAGTGTAGTAATGGTTAACAAGCATGTAATACTGACCATTAGTATTGCAATGAGTTCGATCCTCACTGGGTGTCCCACTACTATGGCCTAGAGTCATCACAAGCTTGTTGACCATTACTACACCGTGTGTGAAAATAGGGATTTCATGAAATTACTGAAACAGTCAGAGATTTCACGAAATCACTAGTTTCACAATCTTACTGTAACAAACATATTGTAAATCTGGAATAAATTGTTCTCATTGAGAAAAGGCCAAAAATGGCCGTCTGCTGCTGGGATAAGAGAACAACCGGAATCTGGGAAGCAGCCAACTCGATAGTGAGAGGAAGCAGCAGACACTTACTCCGATCTACTTACTGAACGGAATGATATTAATATGGAGGAAACCAACTGCTTATTTTGTATTTATTAATAAACGGAAGTATTTACAATCATGAGAAAGTGATTTTCATTAATATTAATCTTTTGTACTCATTACTTCCATTAAATTTGTACTTTTTGGCAATGTTAATAACAATTGCACTAATAACAGGAGACGGATATCCATTGTTATTTGTAAACTTTTAAAATAAGTGGGAATGTTTTTGATGGCTCATTACTAGTGTATTTTATCAACTAGACTAAATACCCACCCTAATGGGCAGGTTAATTGCTGTCGAAAAAGAAAATTGATAGATAGATGGAAGTCCGATAGTGTTTAATGTAATTGGTTTTTAAGAAGTGATTTGTGACTTTAAGAGTTTTTTTGTTTTTTTTTTACAATCTCGGAAAAAATGTTAAATGTACATACACAGCATTTAAAATAAACAAACATTCCTCTTACTCTCCCCGCCTCTCTATGAATAATACAAAGTCCCACTGCTTATTTTCATCAGCTATTTCAGCTGAAAAAAGTGGGAGAAAGAATGTGTCCATTTTAGCATGAATTTACATTGTAAATCAACAAAGTTTTAAAGTTTTTCACAAGAGTAGCTTTTAGTAGCATACAATCTATCATAAATGACAAATGTCATTAATATTAAATTAATAAAATTATTAAATTAATGAAATTATTAAATTAATAAACATTTTGTAATTGTAGACCCATTGCATGCTTTTTCAATTCATCCGTAATTTGTTTCACCAAGTCAACGTGATTGACGATTTCCGGTGACAAAAAAAAAAAAGTTTTATTTTAAATTTTTAACTGAATTAAGCAATAACACAAATAGTTTAACTTTTCAAAATCTTGCCTATGCCCTTTCCACCTTTTACATTGGGTTGATTGGGGGTTGCCGGGATGGTGGAAGGTGCAGTGTACAGCAGTGACTGACTTGGAAAGGAAGGAAGTAGAATGTGGGGAAATTTAAATCAAAATGTCATACTCCCTCTTCCCGTGACGCACACAGGAAGGTAGATATTATGGTACGTATTAATATATCAATGAGGTGAGAATAAACAAATCTATGAGTAAAATTAGATAGGTGAGCATATAATACAGGAGTACCTGAAGTATCACAAGAACAAAAAAAACTGGAGTGCTTGACAATCTACTAAGTCTCTGGTACGTCCCCATCTGGAATTTGCTTCCTGCATATGGTCTCCTTACCTGAAGTACAACTCAGATGCCACAGAAAGAATTCAGAGGAGAGCCACTAAGACCATTCCGAGATATATCCTACACTGAAAGATTAAAACAACTTAATCTAGAGACCCTTGAATACAGAAGAAAACGTGCTGGCCTACTAGAGATCTATAGAATCCGGAACAACATACATAGAGTGAATACTGACTTTCATTGCTCAAAATGCCCTGATAAGAAAATGCTGACTTCATTTATGTGCTGTAAAACCAGAGGACACAGCCATAAATTACAAATCCAGACCTCCACTAGTGTTAGGAAAAATTTCCTCTCAGCAAGAGTGGCAAACGCATGGAACAGCTTAAGTGAAAAGACAGTCACATCTGAGAATACCAATATTTAAAAAAATAATCTTTATTCTGATATCGGACATACCAAATTTAACTACCATTTTTCTTATTAGTTTAAACCCAGCCCAACTACACTGAAGCTGGCTTAATGATGCAGTTAACTGCTGTCGAATAAAAATCTATTTCAAGTATATTCTATAGTGTGACTTTTTTCGGTTTCTCTGTTCTCTGTTCATAATAAACTCTTCCACTGAAACGTGTTCAGTAGATTCTCGAATTTAAAAAAAAAAAAAAAAAAAAAAAATTTTAATTTAAAAGAAATCATCTCACAAATTCAAATACTGTATATCCATGATTTATCTCACAGGAAAAACCCAGTAGTAAATAAAGAGAAAGTTACCTAGGACTCGAGCCCATCAACACTTCTCATAATAGGAGTCAACCAGAGGTCAGATTTTTCCAAACTTGATAATTTTTCTCACAACAAAAAAAAAAAAAAGAAAAAAAAAAGAGACTTTAACTAATCCAACAGAATCACATGACTGACTGTTATGCCCCGATTCAGAAAAATAAAAACAAACCAGAGGAAGATGGAAAAGGTACTGAACAAATAATTCTAATGACCATATACAGGGTGTACATAAATTATCTTTAGAACTATGAAAATCTATTAAAAATACCGATATTAACATAATTGTACAGGGTTTGTTGCAGAATAAAGACAAATTAATAAATAATACCGCCCGTGTTGAAGTGTACTAATGTTTGTAAAACACAAACATTAGTACACTTCAACACGGGCGGGATCAGTCACACATCTAAACGATATTCAATTCCCAGCCAGGTATGTGTATTTCTCAATGAAACGTTCCCTAACCGGTGGATCAGAAGAGATGGACCGATTCTTTGGCCACCTAGGTCATCATCATCAACGTCTATGGACTTTTTGTAAGGCTACATCTGGCAAACCATTGTAACAGCATTATTCATTTATGAACAACTTTACTGTAATATATTGTTGTCCTAGAATAAATGTGTTTTGTGATTGAATTTCATGGATAATTCACAATGTTTTCTAACCACTTTAAATGAATAAATTAGACATATACACTGCTTCAAGTAGTAAGTACGCAAATTTCTCAATGAAACGTTCCCGGTGGATCAGAAGAGATGGACCGATTCCTTGGCTGCCTAGGTTACCTAATGCAACTCCTATGGACTTCTTTTTGTAAGGCTACGTTAAAGACAAAGCAAATAATCTGCCAAGCCATATCCACCATTGATGGAGAAATGCTCTGATGTACCTGAATGGAAATTGAATTGGACATTGGCTGAAAGATCTTATCAGCAAAAATGTTACCCCTGAGTGAGAGAGTCAAGTCTTACTGACAGCAAACCAAGAAAAATCACTGTTCATTGTATATAAGTTAGCATGAATTGGTATCTGATCATCTACTGGGAGATCCGATGAGATTTTTTTTTAGAAATATCTCAATCCGTGAATTCTTTTCCTCTGCAATTAATGAGCTACTCACGGATTGAGATATTTCTAAAAAAAAATCTTTTTTTTTTTTAGAAAAGAAAATTCTAAATTTGTTTATCGGAATAGTACATAGTAGGTAAGAAGTATTTTTTCCAGCAAAATTGTAACATCTACCAGCCCACCGTTACGACCAGCAAACCAAGAAAAATCATTTTTCATTATTAGAGTAGACACAACCTAAAAACATCTAGCATCTTCGGCGTAGGGCCGGATTAAAACCACAATGGGCCCTATGCCACCCATAATTTGGGGGCCCACCAATATATATATATATATATCTCAGATTTTTAAGAAAATGAAGACTTACTATTTAATAAATTCAAATTTTGAATAAATAAGAAATTGTTGCAATGACGCAGACATTTTAAAAATGTAATAGAAAGAGAAAAAAAAAAAAGAAAAAATATTTTTTATTCACCTAAATGTATTAAGTAATTATTTTATTTATGATTGATCTTTTTTCCCCAAGGGAATAGTGATAAAGTTCTATATTTGCTATTTATTTGTGGGATGTCTTGGGCCCTACGCTGTAGTTTGCGTATAGGCTAATCTGGCCTTGGTTTTAAGTAGTGTTTTTACTTTTTATTATCACATTTATAACAAATTCATCAAAATTCTTTTTATTTTTTGCTGTATTTAAACCTTTTGAATTTCACTCAATTTGTGTTAATGGAAACAGACCTATGTCAGCCAATTGTTTCAACGTCAGAAAATTCAGTGGCACGTTCTCAGAGAAAATAAAAATTAGTTTATTTTAGCTTTCGTCTCTTTTGTTTTAATTGGCAGAGATTAAATCGAATTCAGTTTGAATAGAGCACGCAGTTAGACGAACTGGAAACGCAGTGATTAAAAAAACAAAAGAGGAAAAAAAAAAGGAAGTTAATTTTTAACGAAGAGAATTTCTCATCTAATTAGGATACAAAACAAAGAAATGAAGATAAATTAAAAGAAGGAAAAAAAAAAAAAAACCAAGTCTGGTTAGTCACCCAATAGAAAGCGTCACGTGACCAATGTCTTTTGGCAGCATGACGTGTTGGGAGTGATCAACTAAAAAAAAACAAAAAAAAAACAATCAGTAAAAAGGGGGTGATCAATGAATAAGTTACTTCTCGCCTCTTTTTGGGCAGTGATCACTAAACAAAATCCAAATTTTCAAAAAACAAGCATGAATGCTGCCGGACAAAAACTAAGGGACCAATTTAGCATAAACTTATATTGTAAATAGGGCACCCAATAAAAACCAATTTTGAGGGAATTTTTTAAACCCACCCCCCCCAGAAAAAACTTTTTTCTAGACCTTATGTCTTAGTAATGTCGAGAAAATGTTTAAATTTTCAGTCCTCTAGCTCCATTGGTGCAGCCTGTATGCATGATACATATATAACCAGCCAGCCAAACTTAAAAACTGGAGAAAACTATGTTGACAGTTTTGGTTGTTGGTTTCTAATTGTGTGAATCTCTTAAATGACAGCTACTGTCATCAGGAAATTAATGTTTGTGGAAAGGACAATGGAATGAAAGTGTTAAACAAAAATAGAAAAACGGAATGAATTTTATTGTTTCCAGAGACAAAAGAAAGTCTACTACTAATGATGTTTAGGGTTGCCATTTGGTACTTTTCAAATCAAAAAAATTGGGTAAATTTGGTACAAAAAAGAAAAAGAAAAAAAAGCTATTTGGTCCCAAAAATAAAGATTAATGGAAAATTTACAAAAGATAACAATCCCTTACACACGAATGATATGCAGGCCTGCCAAGGCCAATAAAGTAAAATGGAGGAGATATTCGTCCATATGAAGTATGCGAGTAAATCAGTAGGGGGTCACCCGTTTTGATTTTTGGCCCTTGTAAATGGCATTTTCAGCACTAAATTTTGATACAAGACATACACAACACAAATCATTGCAGTTTTTTCTTTAAACTAAGGTGAGCATATCAAAGTAAAAATAAAAATATCAGAACCTTCCCACTCTCTCGATAAGATAACTGTTTTTAACACAACATATAAATCGAGAGAGAAGAACTCGGTTATCCAATACTTTTGTTCAATAGAAATGTCAAGTATACAATATTTCCTTGATTAAGTAGCTAACCATTACATGTTTTTATCTATATAGGCAATTTACTTTTTCAGTTCTTTGAATATAAATTTTTCAAAATTGGCCCGACCCTACCTCAGACGAAAATGTGGGAGAAAAAGAAAAGGTTTCAGCAAAAATCATGGGAGAGGGTAGGAGACGAAAAGTTTTGAGGAAGGACCACGCAAAATGTGGGAGACTTGACAGATCTGGATATGACAACAGATAGATATAAAAAATATGTATTTTAATCCATTTTTCCTGCAAGTTTAGTCTGATGTTGGTTTGATTATTTTGGTACTGAAGCTACTTAATTTGGTCCCGAGACCATACAAATTTGGTCTGATGATGGATTTTAAGCTATTTGATTATTTTGGTACTGACGCTATTTAATTTGGTCTTGCGCAGCAAAAGACATCTGGCAATCCTCATGTACTGATGCTGCAGTTTCACAAAATATTTAACTTCTGGTATAAAAATATATTTGCCATGACAAATTGTTTATGATAATGCTAAAATAGCCTAAATAGATTCTGAAATATTAACAAAGCAGTGATTTAAAAAAGGAAAAAGAGCTTAATGTTTAATGATGAGAATTTCTAATCTAAGTACAGAACAAAGGAGCCAATAAGAAGATTAAAAGAGAAAGAAAAAAAATTGTGTGAATCATTTCAAGTAGGTGTCGTTTGTGGAAAAGGACAGTGGAATGAAAGGGTTAACTGAGATAGAAAAAGGGGTAATCCTTGGTTTGACGGGTCTAAAATACAGAAGCATGACTGGCTTTAAAAATGGCTAGATTTTTCATTATCAGATAACTTTATAGCTAAAAATGTTAAATACAATAGGATAAGATTGACTCTAAAAATTGGCTAGATTTTTCAATTTTATTTTAATTCAATTTTTAAAATTTAAAAATGTTTTTAATATCATTATTGCCTTAATATCAGATAAATAGTTGGATAGAACTACCATATTTTACATCCAACCAAGCATTACAAAAATGAATGGCTTTTATTTTCATTGAGTTAATATCTGATCAATACGTTGTATAATTATACTTTTTTGAATCTTTTATGAATTTTTGGAGCTTATAACATTTTTAGCAATAAATTAGCTGGAAATAAAAAAAATCTAACCAATTTTAAAGCCAGTCTTATGCTACTGCATTTTAGACCAGTCAAACCAAAGATTACCAAAAAAAGGTAATGAATTTTATCAAACAGGGTTACCAGATTGAGCTACAAGGAGAGATAAACAAAACTTTATCTCAGAGATTTACCCAACACAGGCACTAGAATAGCATTGAATTTGGTAATCGAGAGAGTCTGCAGGCAGAGGTTCAATAAAATTCAATACCTCTTTTTTTAGGGGTCAAAAGTGAGGGGGAACTTTTTTTTTCCCCATTTTGGAAAAAAAATATTATAGAGTAGTTTCCCTTATTTATTTGCAAATAATTATAATATAAATTTCGATACAAAGGAAGTGACTTGAGCTTAAATTGTAATGAAGAGAATTTCACATCTAATTAGGATATAGAACAAAAGAAAAGGAAGATTAAAAAAGATTGTGTGAATCTCTTAAAGTAGCTGACATCAGGAAATGAATGTTTGTGGAAAAGACAATGGAATATAAAGGGTTAACAAAAATAGAAAAACGTATTGAATTTTATTGTTTCAAGAGACAAAAGAAAAAAAACAAAAGAAAGAGAAATAAGAATTTAACTTCTATCATGAACCGCTCCCAATTAACAGCGGAGCTCTCCTGTGGCGGAATCAAAGTTAGTTGAATTTATTATGTGAGATGGAATAAAAATAAAAAAATAAAATTAAAAAAAACTTCACCTCAAGTTGAAATGGAGGTAACTTTGATCAGTAGTTATTTCCCTTGAAATTAACATCTTAATTTTCTTATATGAAACTAAGAGTTAAAGAGAGTCAACTACTAATGAGGTACTGATGATGCGGTTTTACAAGATATTTTTCTTTCTTTACTTTTGATAAAAAAAAAATGTATTGGCCATCACAAAATTGATTTTGGTAATGCTAAAATAGCCTAAATAGATTCTGAAATATATTAACATAGTCAAAGATTCCTAAGGAAAGCTGGTTGATAATTTTGAGGCCTGGGGGGCTTAGCTCCTTGAGAGGCCCCTCCAACATTTAAAGTGATTAAATGAAAAAGGAAAATTTGCATAAATAGACATGCACTATCACTTAATTGGTGAAAAACAACCCCAAAGGCTGAATTATTATTTATGCAATTCATGTATGTAAAAATATATCCTTGTTATTGTATAATGTCAGTAGAAATGCAGTGGGTGAACTACTATATGTAAATCTTTTGCCCCCCCCCCCCCAATCACTGGGGGCCGGGGCTTTTCAAATAGTCCTCCTCCTCCCCACTCCTCAGCTATATCTCTAAATTCTTTTTTTTTTATTCAAAGAAAGTCAATCACTAATTATGTACCAATGTTGTTTTACAAGATGTTTTTTTTACTTTTGATATAAAAATGTATTTTCCATCACAAATTGATTTTTTTAATGCTAAAATAGCCTAAATAGATTCTGAAATATATTAACACATTGTATATTTTCAAGTCAAATATTCCTAATCACGACTGGAATATAGGTAATAAGTGAACTATAAGTTACCTATAAGTGACTAATACCCTCAGTTTTGGTTTCTAAAATGGTTTATTTAACAAATTTACTATTAACATCCAAGGAAATGAATTAGTTTTCATTTTCCAAAGAAAATAAAAATATATCAATATCATATTGTTTCTCTGTGGCCCACAGCACGTGCTTTGCGACACTGTCCCAGGTCCAGGGCCTGGCGGTTGGGGACCCTTGATTTATTAATTAGAATTCCTATAAAAGCCAGATGTGTGTTGTTGGTATGTGTAAAAGTAGAATGTCTATCAGGATGAAATGTGTTCGTAACACCCACTCAACACATAACAATTTGTGTCCCGTGTCTCCGAATTCGAGAAGCTAAACTGATTCTTTCTTTTTCTGGTATCTTTATTAGAAACTGTCAACAGCGGTTTCTTCAGTTTTTAAGTGGGTCTGGTTGGCTATGTATCATGCATACAGGCTGCACCAATGGAGTTAGCTGAAAATTTAAACATTTACTTAATATGTCTAAAAGAAACGCCCCCCATCCCAATAGGTTTTTAGTGGGGGGTTCAATTTGCAATGTAAGTTTTTACTAAATTGGTCCCTTATGTGTCCAGCAGCATTCACGCTCGTATTTTGAAAATTAATTTTTTTTAGTGATGACTGCACAACAAAATGCGAGATCACCCATTTTTCAAATTTTTTTTTTAATTGATCACCCCTAACGTGGCATGCTGCCAAACGATGATCACGTGACGGTTTCTTTTGAGTGACTAACCAGATATGTTCTTTTTTGTATCAAATTCAAAAGCTTATGCAGCACTTTCGTGCATTCTTTCTTCAATCTGGAATTTGTGGAATCTGATATTTGGATGTGAAAGGATTAAAAAAAACAAAAACAAAAACAAAAACAAACTTAAGGACCGTCTCTGGGGAATAAACTAATCTCCAAGATATGGGCGTCCGCTGCCACTTTTCCAAGAAAGGGAGGAGCAAAAAGATATATTCGGAATATAATTCAGCAGCAACCCTGTTACCAGTGAATAATAATACAGTCGTTTTATATGGGAACATTAAGTTTCAGCTTACATAAAAAAAAAAGAATTTTTTAAATAAAAAATTGTACAGCACCATTATATTTCATTGACTATAAGGTTCCAACTTTGAAACCACACATCTTAGGTGAGAAGGCTTGATCAAGGGGGGGGGGGGTCAAATGCCCCATTTTCCTCACCCCCCAGTGCATGTTCCAAGACAATTCAAATTGATACCATGTGATCTGCATCAGCAGAATTTATTTTTGGTCTTTGGCCAATGGCAGAAATTTAGAATTTTCTATTTTCTTTTTTCTGGAATTTTTGTAAAAAAATCTTATGTCATCAGAGTTTAGAAAAGCATGTAACACAATTTAAAAAAAAAAAAAATAAAATAAACTAGCTGAAAACCCGCACTACAGGCAGGATTTCCAGCTATTTCCTGCAGGAGACCTGAATGCGGCCTTTGGACCTAATAAGAAATCAAAACCGTTTTTTTTTTTTTAAGGAGTACCATCATCCTATATACCTGGCTACAATGCACCATTTTGGATACTTCTGGTCACATACATATAAACAGAATAAGTCCTTTAGTATCATATAGATAGTTAGATACATGGAAATCAGATCATTATTATTGGGAAGAGGACGAACACATTTTTTAAAAAAATTTTCAAAGACTAATATTATAATTATAATGACATCTATTAGTTGAGAACCTATATTTGCCTGGCACTGGTGTGACCAACTGCTGAACGGGCAGCCTAAATCGTAAATGTGAATAAAGAAACAAACTTTGTGCAGGGACTGAACCTGCATCCACCCTGGAAGCTACCTTATACGCAGGTACTAATATGCAAAAACATGCTCCAGGATCCAATTAGTAACCACAGAAAAATTTGGTAGAGATAGATCTGTTATGCTAACACGGACGGACAAACATTTGGTAAGTTAAAGTAATAGTAAAACTGTTAGAATTTTCAAAAAGCTAATTTGCTAAAAACTTGTTTCAGGCTCCCATTAGTACACACAGAAACTTTCATGGTGATATGTTACATGGTTCCCGAGCTTTGCTAGCACAGACGGATGGACAAACAGTTGGTGAATTATAGCGAGATATATTAAAGCAGAGTTTTCCAAACTTTTTGGATTGGCGACACTTTTTAAAATTAAAATTTTTTGTGACACATTCAGTTTTATTAATCAAGCAAAATATAGGTCATCCCAGCAGTTCAACTGATCCAGGAAAAGTATCTTTTGAAAGACACACTTAGAGATTATTGGTGACAGTTTGAAAAGCTGTATTAAAGTATTGTCATGCTGTTACAGTTTTTAGAGAAACTGCTATTCCAGAACCTTCCTGAATTGACCTTGACAGGGTGAGAGACTCTGAAGAACAAAGAGGCCATGGTAGTAGGAGCAGTTGATAACTATCATACAGAACAAGACAAAAGTACTAGTAGAGAGGGCAATCATTGAGGAACACATGCTGAGAGGATGATACAAAGAATGTAGACACAAAAAACAGCAAGCAAATTTCAACTTGAACCTCACTGAAAACTTCTGATAACCCCCACCACAAAAGGAAAAGGCAGGGCCTCTGAGAAGGGGGTGCAGCCAGTACATTGCACTGGGGCCCAGAGGCCCAAGGGGCGCCTGATAGTTTCTTGCGTAGAACTGTGTATTGAAACTCCTTGGTCAATATATGTTCATTAATAAAATAAGTTGACTATTTTTTTTGTTTACTGGCAAGCAAACAGAACTGCATGCTAAAATGGTTATAGCAGAGGAAAACAGGATGGCTAAAGAATGAGGGTGTTTGTACAGTGTTGGGAGGGGAGGTCAAAAACAGCTTTGCATTGCCTTATGAAGTTCCTCTTGGAGGCCCCGGGAAAAGGTGCCAACAGCCTTCTCTTTAGAACACATATTTTGGTCCTTGTATTTTCATTGAAACTGATGGAATTCTTTTTAGCTAACCTAGCTTCCATGTTGAAACAACTGGTGTGTGAATCAATGGTGGTACAATAGCTAAAGTGATGGGAAAGAGGATGACATCTCTGGTGGATCTGCAGGATCTTTTATAAGAACAGAGATATAAACAATTAGAAAAACAGCACAGTTAAAAGGATCTTGTGAGGAAACGAAAAGGCCTGATTATGAAGACATGGTGTGGTGATCCAAAAATAAGAGTTGTCTCCTGTAAGCGGAACTCTCCACAGACAGTTAATTGGAAAAAAAGAAGAGATTTCAAAGTTGGTGTTCATCACGTGACAGCTTCCGGGCTGCTCATTGGATGGCCATCCCATGACGAGCTCCAACTTTGAAATCTCTCTTTTTCCTCAAACCAAAGATCTCGACCACATGTGCTGAATCGCTCTCTGAACGGGACCCAGGGGCATTTTTTAACATATTAGTTTTTAAAATTCCGAAGCATTTAAATTTTTTTTGCGTGAGGTTTGATTTACAATGTAAGTATAATGCTAAACTGGACCCTTGCTTTGTGTGTGTCACAATCCAAATGCAAAAAAGCATTAAATTAGTGCGTAAATATGTTGGCTTTTTTCAGCTATTTTTTTACCATTTGTTGGCTATTTTAAAAGATTTATCCCTTTTTGACAGTTAAACTATGTGAAAATATTTTTTGAGTTGTCAACACTCTGCCTTGCCGACTACAAAGAGTTATGGGATGATAAAGTCAAAAAAGTAATACATTTCTCTTACCCATTAAACATGACCCTTTTACACCTTGCATTACCTACACATATGCCACACCCTTACCTTTACAAAAGCTTATATTATCGAATACATTTCCTATAAATTGGGCGTCAGATGCCGCTGCACCACCAATGCATATAGTGTAAGTAATGTAACCCATTGATTATGTTTGTTTAACTTCATAAAGTAGACATCTAGCTTTCAGATATAAATAATTCATTACTCAGATGTTGTTTCATCTGCCATTTGCCCTGTTGAGTAAGGTAGAAAAACTAAGTTTAGAATTAAGAACCTCTGTATATGAGTTGCCATTGAATTGAATAAAAAAACAGATTAATTTCAAGAACAAGCTTAAGTACAGTAAGGTAATAACGAGAGAGCTACTTATTGATTTAAATAGTCATTAGTTTCAATTTACTGGTACATGCTCTTAGCTATTAAGACATTATTAACGCCTGTTTTCAGTTTTGCCTTCATTTACAGGCAAAGTAATTTTGTCACAAGTCTCATTAAGTATGTCTCAGTCGTGTTCACACGAAAAACCACCCAGGCATTCCTCTTCCCACACGCACAGGCTTACACCCACCCAGGCTTTCCTCTTCTCCCACACACAGACTTACATTCAATCAGTTCTGTTTGTAAAACTGACAACAGGAAACACAAGTACTTATTAACAGAATAAAAAGATTATCCCTTAGAGGTCATTTTGTTTTGAGTCACGGAAGACCTTTTATGTTTAGATTAGGTTTTTCTCGATTCATTTAAGAGAGGAAAATATCAAATTGGATCAATTAAAACGGAAAGTTGAACTCATTAATAGATATAAAGAAAATAATCTGTTGTCTTATAATTCACCAAATGTCTGTCTGTGACAAAAACCATACAACATGAAATTTTCTGTGTGTACTAATGGGACCCGGGGGGGGGAGGTTTTTAGCAAGTTAGTTTGTGAAAATCTCCCACCAAATTACAATAAACTATGAAAATGAAAATTATTTTCAATTTCAGTGTTCTGGATAAATGTGGTTTTTTTTTGGTTTTTTTTAAAAACCCCTAAAATTTTAAATAAAAAAAAAATTTTTATAATTGTTTTTATGAACATAGTTCCGTTTTGTGTAGGTCTTCTGATGCACATGTTACGGCTGTGTGTAGGCCATTTTCAACATCAACATCCCCCAAAATTATTTTATTTACATTGTAAATCGCCTCAATTTACAATGTAAATTCTGCTTAAATGGATACATTTTTTGTGCCTGCTTTTTCAGCTGAATCCACTGGGTGCTGATAAAAACTGCTTAATCGCAGGGGAACTAGTGGGGACTTTGTATCGTTCATAGAAAGGGGCAGAGTAAGAGGAAAAACTTTTATTTTCTGTGTGCGTGTGTGTGTAAATTTAACATTTTTCCCCAGATTGTAAAAAAAAACAAACCCAAATCCTCTAAAATTAAAAATGAACATTATCTGAATTAGAGCTTTCTTTTTTGTAGCAATTTAACCTGCCCGTTAGGTAGGGTATTCAGTCTAGTATATATAAAGTTAAAAAGATAGACAGATAGGCAGGTAAAGAGACATACCAAAGGTAAATAGACAGCATTTTTGCTGATTGTAGCTGTGCCTAAATACAAATTAGGAATTGTAATGTTCCCTTGGGGCTGCGAGTAGAAATTTAAGTATGCAGATGTGACATGCAACCTGACCAATCATCGTACACTGTCAAAGCAGCAGCAGACAATGAGATATTTTCATTATTACATGTGAAGGGATTGGGGAAAAACTGGAATAAAAGTAACAAAAATAAACTAGCATTCCAACGGAAATTATTAATCACCACCACCCATATATGCTGTTGGAGGTGATCAATTAAAAAGTTGGGCTGTGCTCACTAAAAAGGTCTGAATTTTCAAAATACAAACGGGCACAAATTAGTGACCAATTTAGAATAAACATACATTGCGTATTGAACCCCCTTCAAAAAACCTATTTTGTTTTGGGGGAAAAAAAAAAGAAAAAAAAAAAGAAAGATTTTCCCTACTCATTGGGGAGTGTGTGCACAATTTCAAGTTTCTATTATGAACGTTTAGGGCTGAGTGAAGTCCAAATGGATATATGTAAACATATGAATAACCTAAACACAGCAACAAACCAGTGTTGTGAGTACAGGTGATTAATTAAGCGAACTAGTAAAAAAAAAATGTGTAATAATGAAAATACTTAATCTTAAACTCTCAAAGCAACTTAAGATTAATACACAGGGGGCGAATAACTCCCTATTAGAAATTATATGTAACTTTTGTAAATATTGCTCTATTTTTATGACTTCTTACTGTGGGGGTGGGTGAAGGGGGTGGTGTACCACACCGAATCACAAACTCTGGATCAACTGGAGTAGCACCTTAGACAGGTTATAGCCAACATACCGCCATACTTCCTGCAAAGGTCTATTGAGGCCATAACGAAATGCTTACAGAAATTGCTGGACTAGGTTGAATTCTAACACAGCAGGCAAATTCTAGCATTGTATGGTCCAAAGTAAAGCTAGTTTGACTACAATCGACCAATAAATAATAAAGTTATCACTAATTGAGAGTTTCTTTTTACCCAGCCCTATACAATGTGTAATAAGTAGGGAGAAAAGAGAGAGTGATGAAAAGACTACAGATAAGATCTCTGCCTGATTATGACAAGCTTTGGTAGCCCAATTTGTTAAAGTACTGAATACCATGGCCCCGTGGTAGAGTTCTCACCTCCGTTTCGGTAGGCCTTGGTTCAATTCACTACCAAGTCAAAACTTTAAAAATGGTACTCAATGCCTCTCCGCTCAGCACTCGGACTAGGAATGAGGAACGTCTCCAAGGTTAAGGCGTGTATCCATATCACATTGTATACACCAGTTCACGTAAGATCACTGAAGTTAAACAACCTTGAGCCTGGTCAGTATGTAGATGGGTGACCATTGGGGAATACCAGGTGCCGTAAACAGAACGAAGCTTCGACAGGCCATGGCAAGCCTGTGTGTACCAATCCCCTTCAACAATGGATAAGGGCAGAAGTGGAGAACAATGATGCATACATTAACGAAACAATAGTAAGTTGAAGATCAAAAGTGTTGAAAAAATGGATTGGTAAAGATCTATATCCATTAACCAAGCCGAAAAAAAGAGAAACAATTTTAGGTAAAGATCTACATCCGTTAACCAAGTTGAAAAAAAAAAAAAAAATAGAAACAATTTTTAATCCGTTAGACCCTATCTTCCTGGGATTTTTTATTTTTCAGAAGATACGTTTTTTAAGGTTTTACAAGGGGTGGTGTTCTATTTACAATGTAACTGTATCATAAATGTGAGCGTTACTTTCTCTACGTTGTATGAAAGTGAGGCTATGAAGTATTCGATTACTTCCCTTGTGAGGCTTCTTTAATATTTTAATGAAAGCACAGAAAAATTGTCATTAAAATATCAAAGAAACCTAGTTAACAACTGTAATGTTGTCTGATATTAGTGCCTTTGTTGCTTGTTGTTCATATCTGTTTTTAGCTGTGTTTAGTTTGAATGCATTTGGTTCATAACTGTATTTAGCTGTGTTTAGAAATGAAGTGGAGAGACGGAACAAAGACACGCATGTGCAGGGCTATAGCCTGTGAAGAACAAAGCTTTCCCCGTTCTCACTCCCGGTGCACGTTTTTGGGACCGGAAATGGAATGAGAGCTTGCTTCGGCATGTGTTTATTTATTATTAAGCATAAACATTAATACAAACATTACAACAACCTTTACAAGGGAAGTAACAACATGCTTCGAAGCCTCACTTCCATACAACAGACTGAAAGTAACGCTCCCGTTTACGATACAGTTACATTGTAAATAGAAAGCCCCCTCGTAAAACCTTAAAAAACATTTTTCTAAAAACTAACCACTTCTAGGAAGATTGTTAGGGTCTAACGGATTAAAAGCACCAAAAATTACTGTCGAAAAACAAATTGTTTCTATTTTTTTCCAACTTGGTTAATGGATGTAGATCTTTACCATCTTTAGATAAAATTAAAATAGTACTATTTAAAAAATGCTTCAAAGTGATACCAATGAAAGGATTGACACTCATCATTTGGGTAAAAAAAAAAAAGAAACAAAAAAAATTGTGTATTTGTCACTAGCTTTTATAAACTAATTTAAAAATTAGGTCAGAGTATTGTAGATTGAAATTAGTATAATTTACATACAGAATGGCTGGGAAAAAAACATCTCTTTTTTTCTTTTTTTTTTAAGAGCTCATAATAGTCAGTGGAATTATTTGTGTTGTTTACGAATAGTAATAGAAGACGACTGAATTGTCTAATGCCAAAATGTGTTGTCACTCTTTAGTTTAATTTTGTCATGGGTTCAGGAAACTTGGGAGGGGGGTTGACCGGATTAGGAATATTTTTATATTTTGCGGGCCAAGGCAAATACAAAATGAAACAACAACCACACAAAGCCATGGAAACAGCTTGATCTTATTCTAATGTTTTTCATTATAGGAGTATTTATGGAGGTTGTGTTGCCGGCGGCCGGAAGATTTGTGGAGGGAAAAGAAGCTGGATCTATTGAGGAGACTCCGGCCTTCTTGTGTGGAAGATTTTGTGGACGCCGGCTTGATGCGTTAGATTTCTCCATAGTACTGGTTTTCAAAAATTGACTCCATTTAAATACGATAAAATGGTGGAGAAGATTAAAATGATAAAAAAAATCATTGAAAGAGACGAAAATTTCTTTATTCAAACAAGCGTTTGAATTTAGTGTGTTTGTGTGCGTGTATATCTAAAAGTTCATTGTTCATGTATGTGTGTTAGTGTAGATCTGTAACCGTGTAAGTAAAAGGGTTTGGTGTCATACTGATGTTAAAACATGTATGTGACAAAGAGTTCATGATGATATTAAAATTGTGGATGTAAAATTAAGGTTTACTTGGTTCTGGGTTGTTTTTATATTCTGGCCCATCCAGGGTACGCATGAAATATCATGCACACACATGGACGGGCTGAAATCATGAAGGACAGCAGTGCTGTGAAACTTGTCTTTACATGACGGCAAACTGGGAGGAAGAGAGAGCGATTCAAAACTAGCGCCTGTCACGCGATTACTAGCTGGTCCCTGATTGACTGTCAGGGCGCAGGGTTTAGCTTATAGTGTGTGGAGAGTTCCACTCACAGGAGACAACTCCGCTTGGGTCACCACATATATACCTACATAAACTTACTATCAATCAATGAGAACTACGAAATTCATTTTAGGGTGGGGGGAATATAGTCAAATTGTGGTTCAAATTTTGTGTAAAAAAGCATGAATGCATAATGTTAAAACATTTTTAGCAATGTTTTATTGATTTGTTTGAGGCCCACTACAAAAATGAGACTTGCTCTATTTTTTTAGCATAAATTTTCATGTTGCCTAACCAAAGATAGATAAGGAAAACAAAGAATATAACATATTCAATGAAGTCGGTGAGCCACATGAAATAAGACCATGGACCGGATTTGGTCTGCTGGCCATATTTTGCCAACACCTGATTTAGTCAATGCGTTGATGCAATGCTTTTTAAACTGGTGAAGGTTTCATCCAAGGGTAAATGAAACGTGAATGAAACGTGAATGAAACATGAAGTGTGAAGGACTTAATTTACTCAGATGTTTATATTTTCTATACTTGAAAAATACATTGCCATTAAAATGTTTAGTAGGCTCTGATGTTGTTTTATGGGCAATGGAGCCTTAGATTTTACAGCTTTTTTCCTCTCTGCCTATGGTTTTCTAATTTCAAAGGACGTAGCAGGATATTTCTAAAATTTACTAAATATAACCTTTTAGGGGAAACCAGGTAAGCTTATGATACAAAATGATAAAATTATACACAAAGAAAAATAAGATAAGAAATGATAAACCACAAAGGAATTTGCGGGTGAATGACACTGAATTAGCTCAAGAAACAATGTCTTTTGGGCCATTTTTGACAATTTTCAGTGTCTTTTGGGCCATTTTTGTCATGTTTTTGACTATTTTCAGTGTCTTTGTGGCAATTTGTGGCTTTTCATAAAATACAAAAGTGCGGAAATTGAAAAACTCCCCAATCCTAGAAAATAGTGGGAAAAACAAATTCCTGGCTAACACCCAACTTGCAGATAAAATCTGGCTAAATTTTTTTCATGAGGATCATCAATGTACATAGATTTTTTTCAGACTGTTATCCTCATCTTGGTTGTTTTTGGCCGTTGTATTCTATGGCCTTCTTCAGCTAAATAGCTAAATGGTAAAACCACTAGTGCATAAAGTTCAAGTTCAACCGTATAAATATATTTAAATGAAACACTAAGCCTTTAAATATTTTCAGCACCATGCGGGAACATTGAAAAAAATCATTATGTACTTGAAATACTTTGTTTTTGTCAGCAGTTAATTGGATCATTAAGCCAGCTTCAGTTTAGTTGGAGTGGGTTTAAACTAATAAGAAAATTGGTAGTTAAATTTGGTATGACCGATATCTGAATAAAGATTAATTTTTAAAATATTGACATTCCCGGATGTGACCGTCTTTTCACATAGGCTGTTCCATGCGTTTGCCACTCTTGCTAAGAAGAATATTTTTATTTATTTTTTTTTTTTTTCCTAACACCAGTGGAGGTTTGAATTTGTAGTTTATGGCTGTGTCCTCTGGTTTTACTGCAGATAGATGAAGTCAGCATTTTCTTAATTAAATTTAGTGTAAAAAGTCAACCTCAAAATTTAGTGTAAAAAGTCAACCTCAAAATTTAGTGTAAAAAGTCAACCTCAAAATTTAGTGTAAAAAGTCAACCTCAAAATTTAGTGTAAAAAGTCAACCTCAAAATTTAGTGTAAAAAGTCAACCTCAAAATTTAGTATAAATTTGTGTTTAGGCTGGATTTTGGCTAAAGCTGCTATATATGTAGATTTTTTATATATTGTACTAGCATACATATGTGCACTATCATACATATGTGCAGGTGATCCCCATATCATATACCATACTTGCCTCACATCTTCAACCAAATGATTAGTTTGAAACGAGTACCGCAAATATGTGGGGGAAAAAAATTTGAATATATTATGTTCATCACGATATTATGCAGACACTTGTTAAGAGAATTCCCAAAATAGAGAAATTCATACTCGTTTTCCTGTGGACTCCTGAAATTACTAACACCCCCAAGGGGAAGGGGGCGTACCCCCCTGGTTGAAAACCACTGCTATAGCTTCTTGGCTTACCATCTGAGTATAGGGTATTTTGATTAATTATTTAGGTTGCATCTGTGGGAAATATGTGCTGTAGTATTTTTATTGATACACTTATTATAAATCTCTACATTAATAAATTAAATTGGTTTACTAATAGTAAGTTTTAGTAGGAAATAATTGCAGAGAACCACGCAGTAAGTAGTGCACAGTAAGTGTTAAGTAGGAGGCTCTGCTGCTTATTCCACACGTTATATTTGGCAAGTAGGTCACCCCCGTGTTTTTGAAGAGATTTATTTCAAGCTGAAAATGTCAACACGTGTTCTGCTGTTTGTGGTATTTCTTTCTACAATTTATACGGATATTAATGAATTATTGAAAAATATATAGGAATATTAATAAATTAAAAATAAAAATTGTACGGATATTAAAGAATAGAAAAGAAATTAGCCATATTAATCATTAAGTACATTAAAAGGTACTAACTGGGTAATTCAGTTAGTATGTATGACAACAGTGTTATTTTTTCTGTTTGTTTCTGTCCGTAACAATGGAATCTTCCACTAAGTTTTGGTTACATATCCTTACGTTAGGATCATTGCTAATATATAGAAGATATATGTTCTGTATCGTCCCAATTTTAGTATATGTACTACCAATGCAAGTTGATCTGAATAGCACCGTCAATAGCATTATATACCAGACTACATGTAAATGACATCTTGTCCAAGTTAGCTCATTTGCATATATTTATATTCAAATGCAGAATAATTAAATATCAACAGTAAACAGGATTGATTATACAGTCGATTATTATCAACTAAGTTTCATCTACAACCCGTTAATACTCGAGTGAATTAATCAAATATTATCGACACAGAAAATATTCATTTACCTACCAATACAATGCTGACATCACATATCAGCAGTTTTGGTTATGCTCATGTTAGGATCATTATACAGGGAGATTTTTAAATTCATTTTTCCTTCAATATTAATTTTCTTCAGAATTGAACATCAGTTGAAAAATGTTTTAGAAAAAAAAAAAAAAAAAAAAAAAAAAAAAAAAAAGAAGAAAACCCAACCAGCGACTTTGTTTATCTTGGTAACACTGACGTTTCAGTGACGTCACCAGTGTCAAGGCAAAATGTGTCCCTTTTCGATTCGACAATTTTCAGGGTGCCTGATCCAAACTTCATCCCATCTAACTTATATAATACACTGTGTGTTGGTTGGTTTTCACGGCTGGTCTGTCTATCCCGAAGAAAGGGGAGTATAACATTTTAATTTAAATTTCTCCACGTTCTACTTGCTTCCTTCCTCCTGTCCAGTCAGTCATGGCTGCACCCCCCCTGCACGGCAACCACCAACCCACCCAATGTGAAGGGTGGAAAGGGGAGAGGCAAGACTTCTTAAAAGAGATTATTTGGTTTGTTGAAAATTAATCCCCTATAATTAATAAAACAGTCGTTATATTTTGACGACACGGGTATTTAAGAAGGAACGGAACATTACACAGGAAATGATTTGAAATCGAGATCCTTCATTTAATGCAATGCAAAGTCATTCACGGGAAATTAAACATGGAACGGTGAATGCTTCTCTCTGGTCCATAAGAAAAAAGTATCAACTAGCATTCTAAGGGAAATTATGAATCACCATCACCCTATATATGCTTCTTTTTACCTCATAAATTAAACACCAAAATAAAACAGACTACAATTTCGATCTAAAGCAGGCCAGAATGGTAAAACACATTCATGACAAGACGACGCGTAAACTAGTCGAGGCAGCGGTCATTGCAACCAGCAACACAGTGATCTGGCTTCTACCTTACCTTGCAAAACTCATATATAAACAACAAAGCATCAAAAACAACATGAAAAAACATTTTTCCATAGAAACAAGATAGTACGGATATCTATATATCTCTCACAAACACACATATGTGACCCCAAATACAAAATCAACGCGTGCATAGATAAGATTGTCCCTTTGAGCCAAGCAAGTTTTCCTATCCCACTTCCCGGACATACAAACAGAAGACAAACAAAAAAGCCGACTAAAAAGTCCAACTTTTCTAACAAATGAGAATGCTGCTGGACACAAACTAAGGGATCAATTTGGCATAAACTTAAATTGTAAATTGAAGCCCCCCACTAAAAACCTATATTTTTGTGTGTGTGTGTGTGTGTGTGTGTGTGTAAGGGGGGGGGGGTATTTAAAACAGCAAGAATAAGAATAGAAGTTTAAAATAAAACTAGCATTCTAAGGGAATTATGAATCACTGCCACCCATATATGCTGTGTTAGGCGTGATCAATAAATAAGTTATTTCTCGCCTTTTGTTGGGCTGTGATCACTAAAAAAGGCCTGAATTTAAAAACAAAAAACAAGCAGACAAACTGGTGACCAATTTAGCATAAATTTACATTTTATATTGACCTCACCTCTAAAGACCTATTTGGGGGCAATTTTCAAAAAAAAAAAAAGAAAAAAAAAAACTCAGTGTGTTCAAAATCTCAAATTTCTACTATGAACGGTTAGGGTTGGGCAAAGTCCAGATACATAGATAGATACATATAAATGTGTGAACACATGAATAACCTAAACCCAGCAATAAACAGTGATGTAACAGTGATAAAACCCAGCAATAAACAGTGGGTAACAGTGATAAAAAACCTAAAAAACCTAAAAGATGAAAGTTATGTTTGCAAGACTTAAATTTTGTAACATTAGATGAAAATGTTTTAACCAAATAACTATTATGATTATGATCATCCTCAGCAAGATCAGTTCCTATCGGCTCCCTGTGGGGCATGGGGTAACATCTGCAGTTTCTGTAGCAGGTCGTTATTTTTCAAGGGGTGGAGTTATTATATACATTTACAAAACGTATTATGATAACATTTATTTTACTTGGATCTTTTTCAGATAAAAAGATCGAGACATTTTGAAGTCATGTTTGAATTTTCACAAAGAAAAAGTCAGATTTCTAGTAACATTTTGTCTCCATTTTTGCATGCTTTTTAATTTAAAATGTCAAGTTTATATTAATCAACACTACTCACAACACTAGTTTATTGTTGGGTTTAGGTTATTCAAGTGTTCTGACATTTATATGTATCTATGTATCCGGACTTCGCCCAGCCCTAACCGTTCATAGTAGAAACTTGAAACTTTGCCTACACACACTACCCTTAATGAATCGGGAAAATGTTATTTATTTTTGTTTTTTGAAAATTTCCCTACAAAATAGGTTCAATATGCAATGTAAGTTTATGCTAAATTGGTCACTAGTTTGTGCCTGTTTGTTTTTCGAAAATCCAGACCTTTTTTAGTGATCACAGCCCAACAAAAGGCAAGAGAAGTAACTTATTCATTGATCACCCCTTTTTCCAACTTTTTAATTGATCATCCCAACACAGCATATAAGGGTGGCAGTGATTCATAATTTCCCTTGGAATGCTAGTCCTATATATTTTTTTAAAATATCTGATTTATACCAGGTCCACAGAGAGTACATACCTCTACATCATGGACTAACTAAAAATTGAATGAAAATCAGTTCATATATAGCTACAATATAGGAGAGGTAGCTGTAAAAGTTTCGATTTTTGGACTATAGTCTTAATATATGAAAAATATCTCACTCAGTCAAAAAAAAGAATTCCTGGATCTGTCCCAAAAGTTTAATCAATTTTCCTTAGCCCAGAGCCCACCCTTCCACTGAATTTCATAAATTTAGAGGCGACAAACACCCAAAGTGGCGTCACTCACTTCATCCAGCACTATTTTACCCATAGCTGGGGGGAGAGATAGATTCATACCTTTCCCAACAGCATTAGTGCAAAGTGACTATTTTTAGATTAATAACTGAATCAACCATGTTATCAAAATAGAATCACCAGCTGTGTTCGCCCTAAGCTGTGCAGCCGTGCACAAAAACATGCAGTGCAGTGAATTTTTAATGCTGTGCAAGAATTTTGAAATTTTCAGATACAGAAAGATAAAAAGTTCAATAATAAAACTACATTGCCAAACAAGCAATCGTCATATTATCACTGAAACAGACTGGTTTAAACACTGTTGCTGGGTTTAAGATATTCATGTGTTCTGACATTTCCATGTATCCAGACTTTGCACAGCCCTAACCATTCATAGTTAGAACTTGAAATTTTTTTTTCTCTCTCACTCACACACATTCTCTCAATGAGTAGGGAAAACGTGTTTTTGTTTTTGAAACGACCCCCGGGTTTCAGGGGGGGGGGGGGGGGGTTCAATTCGCAATGTAAGTTTATCCTAAATTGATCCCTTAGTTTGTGTCCGGCAGCGTTCAGGCTTGTTTTGGGGAAAATTCAACAAAATACGAGAGAAGTAACTTATTCATTGATCACCCATTTTCCAATTTTTTAAATTTTTTTTTTATTGATCACCCCCAACAAGACATTGGTCACATGATGGTTTCTATTGAGAGACTAACAAGACCCATTTTTTCTCTTTCTTCAAATCATGAATTAAGCAGTGGTGGTGGTAAAATTAAGTTACCTTGATGAAAATGCTACCAGTAAGGTTTGAACACCTTACTGGTAGCATTTTCATCAAGGTAACTTAATTTTACCACCACCACTGCTTAATTTACGAGGTAAAAAGAAGCATAGGCGGTGATTCATAATTTCCCTTGGAATGCTAGTCATTCTTGCTTTAAGCAGCATCATTTGATTGTAGGTTCATGGGAAGATTGTAATGTGTACAAATTGGTTCATAATTAAAGAAAAAACATTGAATAATGAATAAATAATAAGGAAAAATCAATACTGAATAAATCATTTTTGTTATCATACACTCTTTGTTGTAAGTAACTGACCTTTCATAAACATTAGACAAACTAGCATTCCAAGGGAAATTATGAATCACCCATATGCTGTGTTGGGGATGATCAATTAAAAAGTTGGAAAAAGGGGTGATCAATGAATAAGTTACTTCTCTTGCCTTTTGTTGGGCTGTGATCACTAAAAGAAAAAAAAACAAAAAAAAACAAAAAACCAAGCGGGCACAATCTAATGATCAATTTAGTATCAATAAAAATGTTTTCCTTACTCATTGAGGGGAGTGTGTGTACAAAATTTCAAGTTTCTACTATGAACGGTTAAGGCTTTGAAGATGAGTATACCAGAACGAAAAAATATTTTCAATGCTGTAGAGTTTAGTCATAAATATTGATATTACCGGTTTTGATTGTGTAATGTTTCACTAGAAATAAAATCCTGCTATATTGGGTTTAGAAGAAAATTAACTTTCTAATATAAAGTGATAGGGTTTTTATTTATTTATTCATTCATTCAGATAGAATCCCTTGAAAACTGAATAAACCCATGTTGACAGTTTTGGTTGACAGATTGCTTTCTAATATTAGATTGAATAATAATAAATAATAAAAAATCAATACTGAATGAATCATTTCTTTTGTTATAAGTAACATATGTTACATACACTTTAGACAAAAAAAAAAAAACAAAAAAAAAAAAAAAAAAAAAAAAAAAAAAAATCATCTCAAGAGTAAAAATATTTTCTGCACACAGGCTTTTTGGTCCCACGCAGAAAAACTTAGAGGGAACATTGATCATGAATGTTAATTTATTTTACATGCTTTAGTTTTTTCTAATATATCTTCATAACAAATTCTGTTTTCCTCAAAAGCTTATGTCAAAGAATCCTTGTTTTCTAAGTCATGGCAAATTAAAAAGACATCAGTTTTACCGATTAGGTCTGTTATGCTAATTTGTTTTTGTCACTACCACTACTAATGCTGCTACTACTACTATAAATGCAGGTCTGGTTAGTCACTCAATAGAAACCACAATGTGACCAACATCTTTTGGCAGAAAGTCTTGTTGGGGGTGATGAATTAAAAAAAAGGGGTGAGCAATGATTAAGTTAACTCTTTCGTCTTCTGTTGGGCAAAAAAAACTTACATTGTAAATAGGCTATATTTACAATGTTTTTTGCTAAATTGGTCCCTTAGTTTGTGTCCAGAAGCATACACGCTTGTTTTTTTAAATTCGGAACTTTTTTAGTGATCACCACTAAAAAAGGTCCGAATTTTTAAAAAACAGCCTGTACGCACAACAGCTAGCTAGCTAACCAGCCAGACCCACTTAAAAAATGAAGAAACTAATTGACCAATTTAGCATAAACTTACATTGTAAATAGGACCCACCAATAAAAACCTATTTTGGGGAGAAGAGAAAAAAAAAAAAAAAAAAAAAAAAAAAGTTTTTTCTAGACATAAGGAGTAAATGTTTAATTTTTCAGTCCTCTAGCTCTATTGGTGCATGATACATGCCAGCGAGCCAGACCAAATTAAAAACTGGAGAAACCTATGTTGATAATTTTGGTTGACAGTTTCTAGTAGTGTTTAAATGAGAGTGTAATTAGTACTTATTTAGTTGAGTGAATTCCTTCGTCTTGAGACAAGTGACTTTCTTGTCGTGTAAAGCCCACAAGCAGGGATAGTCAAGCAAACCTTTACAAGGTCATTAAAAGCCTCTTAATATTACAACTTAAATTGACTCAGAAAAAGAAACTAATTCACATCGGCAGACCTACCAAGTCTCCCGCATTTTGTGAGATTCTCCCACATTTTGAAACCAAGTGCTGTCCCCACCCCATGTAATAAATTTGTACAAATCTCCCACATTGAGAAAAAAAAAAAAAAATTGACATTTTGTTGATTATCTTGGTTTAAAATTATGTTAACATAGGTTTTCAAGACATTGAAATAGCTGTTTTAGAGCTTCTAGAATTGAAGATTTTCATATACATATAAGTATATATACACACATTCAGACCTAGCAAGTCTCCTGCATTTTTTTGATTATCTTGGTTTAAAATTATGTTAAGATTAAGGTTTTCAATACACTGAAATAGCTGTTTTAAAGCGTGTAGAATTGAACATAATTTTCTACAGCCCTCAACCATGGTGTTCATTTTTTAGGAAATCTCCCTTCTGAGAATTTCTTAACCTTGGCAGGTCTGCATCAATTCGAAGACACGATTACTTATGAAAATGTACAATGATTTGCTTTTCTAAAGACAGACTTCCATCCTCCTGCAACTAAGGTGGGGGGGGGCTATTTGAAAATAACCCCTGGGCCCCACTAAAAGCTTTATAAATAGTTCACCTACAGCATTTCTACTCACTAAATGTTGGAGGGGGCCCCTTGAGGAGCCAAGCCCCCTGGGCCCCCAAATCTCTAGCCATGATACTGTCCTCCACAACAGAAGGCAAGATACACTCCTTCTATACTGATGTTTGGTTAATAAAATTCTGATTATATGTGTATTTAGTACTTACTTTGATGGAAATTAATTTTGGGAACTAGGTATACAGTAAGACTGGGTTTTGGGAACTATGTATACAGTAAGGCTGTATCTAGGATTTATACTTGGGGGGGGGGATCACAGAGGGGTCCATCAGGGATGAGCCATTTGAACCCATGCAGCTCAGGGTTCCGGGGGTACTGTAAGCACACGTGGCTAATTTAAAAAAAATATGGCCAAATTCAGTGCAGTTTTGAGACCATATAACCTACACTGAAATTGAGAAGTAGGTATACGCTGTATCCCCCGCATCGCATTTCAACTACTGGTACTTAAACTCTAAAGTGCTTTTCAAAGTGAAGAGTCGACAGCCACATCCGTAGATTATCGTGGTAAGAATAAATGAGGCCAAGGTTCAAACAATATATTATAACATTCTTTCGTTTTATGAAAATGCTTTCATATTTGGCAGGTTGTAAAAATGAGTGGTTTTCCATTTAAACTATTCACGTACAGGACCCGCCGGATTAGGACCTGTAAAGACATGGATAACTCTCCTGGATCTTTGTTCAAAGCCAAGCCATCATATGTGTATCTCAAGCAGGACAATATTAGGTTAATAAGGTTAACCTATTGAGTCCTACTGTGGTTGAGCTTCTGTTAATCACCACTACCCACAACACTGGTTTATTGTTGGGTTTAAGTTATTCATGTATTTTGAAAGGCTAACAGGATTTTACATTTCTGATAGAGAAGTAAACAATCCTTTCTACGTTTCAGTGACGTCACCGGTGTCAAGGAAAAAAAGCATCCTTTTAGATTTGCAAAGATTTAGGGTGCTCGATGGGAACATGATCCCTTTCTACTTCCAATAATTGTTAATTTCTAGATTTAATGTGTATCTCAAGCAAGACAATATTAGGTTAGTGAGGTCAACCTTATTGAGTCCCTCTCTGTGGTTTTGAGATTCTGAAAATTCATATTCAAACATTTGGTGTCAAAGATCTTTTTGATTTAAATATGTTTATGTTTGGAGAAGAGACTGTGGCATCTGTCGGAGAAGAAGTGTTTTCTGACCCTGGGGCTGTTTGAAATTGTAGCTTTTTGCTGTGACCTCTGGCTACACTGCTGTGGGATGGCTGTAGCATAATTTTATCTGGACAGATGCTGCACTTAGAGTCTTGGTCAATGGCGTGCAGACCTGAGGCTATTCTATATATTTCTATGGGATAGTTTCTCCAGATCAAGCTCTTTTAGCCATAATTCAAAGAATGGATAATTTTATGTCTGACAGAACATGATAATTACAAGGTGGACGCGGGTTTGATACCCGCATAGCGCTTGTTTCTTTATCTATTTATGCTGCTCGTTTTGCAATTGCTCACACTGGTGCCGAGCAAATATAGGTTCCCAATTAATAAATGTCATTCATATATATGGTTAATAAATATACAAACGTATATATGGTTAATAAATATACAAACGTATACGTATTATCTTAAATTGTTTTATTAT
>VCCN01000334.1:194878-206856 GCA_006491835.1 Architeuthis dux | reverse complement strand
CCCAATGGAGGTGGCCCCCGCAAAAACTTTATAAATTATAGTTAAGTTCACCCACTGCATTTCTACTGACTTTACACAATAACAAGGATATATTTGTAATAAATAACACTTCAGCATTTGGAGTTGTTTTTCACCAATTAAGTGATAGTGCATCATGTCTATTTATTGCACATTTTCCTGTTTCATCAAATCTCACTAAATGTTGGAGGGGGTCGGCCCCTCACCCCCAATCGCTAGCTACACCATTGAATTGCCCTAAAGTCAAGCGAAAGAAAGTTACAACAACACACATCAGAAATACATACTCTGAATAATGAGTGCCAAGAATGTGCACATCATGACAGACATTATATACCAACAAAAAAAATATTTGGTATCGTTTTTTGTGTCTACATTTGAATAGACGGGGGGGGGGGATATTTGCAGGTTTTAATTCAATTTTATTATTAGTTTCTGGTTTCCCCGAATGTAAGAAAATAAATGCCTTATGAAAAAAAAACACCAACTATTACATTAGTCTTTTTTGCAGTTAAAGTCAACTTTTGTTAAATTAGTTCATGTCTATTGTCTGTGTCTACGAATTTAGCCATGGAAAGGTGGTCCGTGCTCACAATTGTAACGTTTCGCTTACTCGATGTTAAAAACAGCGCACAAAACAAAGAATTTAATTTATTCAAAACAATAACAATATAATCCATGTATTTACTCCTGTTTTTCTTTCATTAATTCACTTATTTCTTTTTATTTATGCGCCGTTTTTTAACATCGGGTGAGCGAGGGTGTGAAACTTTACAATCGGGACCACCTTCCCTACATTTGTGCCAAGATGTCTGTCAACTTGAACCATGTTTATACTTAACAATAAACATGGCTAACCTAACCATAACCAAACGAGCCACACTCTTTTCTTTCCATCATCAGCAGATTCACAGTTATTATATAATCACAAAAAAGCTGAAGAAGGGATGTAAAATAAAACCTATGTTATGTAATGACTGCGTAAATAAATGCATATTACATATGAATGTGCAGAATAAGAAATTATTTGTACCGTTTCCAGTGCATCTTGACCATAAAAGAGGAATTTACAACAACAAGAATGAACCTGTCTACAACAACAAAGACATAGGTGTAGCTGAGGAGGGGGGGGGTACTTGAAAACGCCCCCGGACCCCAATGCAGGGGGACCCAAAAACTTTATAAATATTAGTTCACCTACTGCATTTCTACTGACATTATACAATAACAAGGATATATTTGTATATACATGAATTCATTGAATTGCATAAATAATAATCCACCTTTGGTGTTTTTCACCAATTAAGTGATGCAGCCTATTTATTGCAAATTTCTCTTTTTCATTAAATCACACTTAATGTTGAAGGGGGCCCTTTCAAGGTGCCAAGCCCCACCCCGGGGCCCCAAATCTCTAGTTACGCCACTGAACAAAGAACGTCCACTTAGAGAAACAGAGAAATTTATATATAAAAACATACCAACTACTACATAAGTGGATTTTTTTTTTAAATCATGGATTATCTATAGTAAATGTATATGTGTATGCTGTTTAATAAAACTAACGAATGAACAATGTGATAACGATAAAAATTTAATATTTAATTTTACAAAGCTCTCTTGTCTTCATCAGTACGGCCAACTTTATTTTTAAGTTTATATCTAAAATTAAGTAAAAAAAACATCTAAAAATATCTACGTAGATTCTCCAGATATCTAAAATCTAGGAAATATAACATTATTAATAAATGAAATGTGACTTTAATCGTCAACATTTACTTTATTAAAAATACTGCCTATTTTATTAAAAATATTACTTATTTAATTACAATAAATTAAAACAGAAACATTATTTTATTAAAAAATAATCTGAATAACAATTTCTGACATCTAAAGAAATATCTAGATTCAGATGGAGAAACATCTAGATTTGGCAAGAAGGCTGCAGTCTCTCCATCGTGTGTAGGTGTAAAAAAAAGGGCGCTTCTTCTTAGATAAGAAGTAGAAGATTATTTCGACTTGATGTCACGTGAAAATAAATTCAATCAGGAAAAACCGGTGAAGATGAATTAAAAAGAGTGCGGAATCCTGCAGAAATCAATATTTAATAATAAAATGTGAAATATGACAAGAAATAATAATAATAATAATGAAAATAATGAAAATAATAATAAAGGCATCAAAAACACGTGCGTGCTGTTAAATGTCATCTGAGAGCAGGGTTGCCATTTTAGCCAATTTATGGCCAAATTTGACAAATCTGGCCCGTTTTTAAAGCCATGAAATTTTTGGTTTGGCCATATTTAAATTTTTGGCAAGTTTTATTTTACTGCAGCAGTATCTTTTAATAAATTCTTATTTTTGGAGTGTACTGCAGTATTACAATGTTTTATAAACAATCATTATCATTTGAAGGTAAATAGTAATATAGAACATAACAAATAGTATTCAAAAATTAATGATTTACAATACTTTATCTAATGAAAATAAATAATAAAACAATTGCCTTTATAAACAATTTTGGCATTTAGCCATTTTTGCGTGTTTTTGGCCAGAAACGTCTCCAACTATCTGGTAGGTAACAACCCTGTCTCAGGAGCAGAAAGAACCTTTTGTTTGAAAGAGGAATGCAAAGAAAAATGAGAAATGAAAAAGAAAGTTGTAATTGGGTGTGGAATATGCATGATGGAACATAAAATAGATTTATCATTTATATGATTATTAAGAATGTACATCTAGGAAATTCAGTGCATTTTGCGTAGTGTATCTTTAGTGAGTGACAAACAACTTAAACAAGAGTAGAATAGAAAGAAAAGATTGATATGCTTGAATGAGAATTTTTAACACTAAACAAACAGCATTTTGTATTTCTGTTCCAGAGAAAGTAAAAAATAACCAACATTATTCGGTCGAAAAATGGGCACAGCTTAGCAAAGGTGATCGTGGTCCCGATTGGAATTCTGAGCACACTCAATGTTAAAAATGGCGCATAAAAGAATTAAAGAGAATTCATGAAAGAAAAACTACAGAAGTAAATACATGAATTAAATTATATTGTTATTGCTTTGAGCTTTCAATAAATTAAATTGTTTTGCCTAGCCTCATAAATTTTCGACAGATCGAATGTTTACGTGACGTAGCTGAAATTCCAATCGGGACCACCTTAGTTAAGTTGTAGCTAAAAACGAAATTGTTCATTTTCCCTTAACGTTTTTCGACAAGATCTTCACATGATCAAAACACACCAATTTTTGACAGTTTCTCTACAAAACATGAAGTGTCTTCGAAAAATGTTTTGTTCTTGGGAGATTAATTCCACGCGGATTTAATATATGACCTACAGAGGCGTGTAGCTAGAGGGTGGGGGGGCTCCTTGAGGCCCCCCCCCCGCAACATTGTGATGTAAACTTTACTATTAAAAGATTTTGCCCCCTCCATAGGGGGGGGGGTTCAAATAGCCCCCCCCCCCCCCCCACCTCTCAAAATAAATAAAGGGCGTACTCGCAATATGAAATAAGTAAAAAGAAGAAGAGGAAACCTCTGCATTCATTCATTATCTGTGTTCATGTCTGTTGGGGGACAGGGAGGGGCTGCCTTAACTTAAGCTACTTACTTACCTAATGGAAGAAGGCCAAAAACATTATGTAAACCATAGGGAAATATTTTTATGCCGTGAATAAGTGGGTTCAAGACAATAGAAGCAGGAAATAAACTTGAGTAACTGTTATTGATAGATATTATGTCTCATATTCTGTTCAATTGTTAGGACATTATTGTGATTACATTACAATAATAGACATTGACAATTATTGGGCAGTGTAGAGTAATCAATCACAATGCATTAACGTATTTACTCGTATACAATGCGATCATAGGGAAATATTTGTATGTTGTGAATAAGTGGGTTCAAGTCAAGACAATAGATAAATAAGTGATCTATCATTTTTTACACTGAGTATAAAGCTCCCTCCAATTTTGCCCCTTATTTTTTATAGTAAATTTCTCGCATTATACACGAGTAAATGCAGTAGTTTTAAAAGTCAAAATTTTAAATCTAAATCTATCCATAATGTGAAAAATCCAGTCATTTTTTTATGGGTACTAATTCTTCCAGTCCACTAATTGTCATTACATACAGAAAAATAAAACTTGATATTTTTAAAAGCCTTTAAAAAAAAACAAAAAACATCCGCATTGATTCTTAAAGAAAGAGTGAAAATACAAGCAATGTTACAATGTAGGGAAGGTGGTCCCGATTGTAAAGTTTCACACACTCAATGTTAAAAACGGTGCACAAGTAAAAAGAAATAAGAGAATTCATGAAAGAAAAGCAGAAGTAAATACCTAAATTAAATATTGTTATTGCTTTGAATAAATTAAATTGCCTTTATTTGCGCGCCGTTTTTAACATCAAGTGATCGAGGGTGTGAAACTTTACAATTGGGACCACCTTTCCTGCATTGTGTAGAAATTGCACATTAAAACGATGGTCAAATCCCTTTCCATTGTTGCCAATAACTAGAAGCCAAACACGGAGTTTTTTTTTAAAAAATAGCACACGAAATTCATTGATTAAAAAGACTTAGATTTCATAATAATTTTAATGCTGTCAAAAATTACGTACAAGACGTATTCGCAATATGAATGTAAAAAAAACGTCACTTTACCGTTATTTAAAATAAGGACACTAAAAGTAAAATTAGTAACACTAAAAACACGCGTGTGGTAGGCAGTGTTGCCAGATTTATTTTAAAGTTTACATCTAAAAATAGGGTAAAAAAACATCTAAAAACACCTTGAAACGTCTGGATTCTTCAGATATATATCGAAAGATCTAGGAAATATGTTACACATTATTAATAAATTAAATGTGACTTTAATCTTCAACATTTACTTTATTGAAATATTCTTTTAAGGATATATTATATAAATTAAATAAAAAACATTACTTATTTTATTAAAAATCATCTAAATAGCAATTTCTGACATCTAGATTTAGATTAAAAATATCTAAATTGGCAACACAAGAAGTAGGTAGGGTTTTTTTTGTTAAGTGATTGTCAAAAAGGCTAAAAAATAGATTTGTGCGCGGATGATAAAATTAATGTGTGGGAAATTTTTGAAGACAGTTTATTTTTTAAATTTCAAACGATTCGACTTTTTATTGTAAATTGAAATTAAATGGCAAAAGAATGAAAGAGTCCTGTATTTAATAAATCGGAATTGAAAATACACTTTCCGCATTTTTCAACGGTAGTCAAAAATAGAAAACAGGGAAAGTAAAAGATTACTTAAAAAAACAAATGCCAATTTAACCCATTTATGCCCAATTTTTAAACAAAAAACTTGTGCTTTTTAACAGAAAAACACAGTATTTATTCGTGTATAATGTGAGAAATTTTAAATTTAAAAATCCGGGTCTAAATTTGAGGGTAGCATAGAGTGTAAAAAAAACAACAAAAAAAACATATCAGCCGTTATAAGTCCACTGCTGGACGAAGGCCTTTCCCATCTCTTCCATGACGAGCGTGATTGTGCTAATCTCTGCCAATATATTACTGATTTTTAGTTACAAAAGGCGGGGGTCGCATTTATATTGTACTAACGATTGTAAATACGGTAAATTGGTGCCAATAAATACACTGATATTTTGAGTCATTGGTGCGTATTTATTTATTTAGTATGTTTGTGCATATACACGGTAGAGTCGAGTAATAATTTTAAATAATTTAAATTTAACATAACAGCATCTTTATCTTTAAAAACACCTACTATAGTGTGGACAATGGACATAAATGGGTTAATTATAAAAAGCTAAAAAGACAAAGGCATACAGAAAGAAGAGAAGCAGAGATAAGATAAGAATTTTTTTTTTAAGTGAGGAACGAGACATAGGTATAGATACATATATAAGTAAAACAAATATATCACTTACTTTTTGAAGGTTTTCTCTAAATCTTTGATTTGTTTTCGACTAAATTCCTTGAACTCCGTGTAAGGGTTGAAAACCTTATTAGCACAGGGTGGAGGGGTATCTCCAGCTTCAATTGCATCGCTTATATTTATACGACGATTTAATTTGTTTGCCAATTCATCAGTAGCCATGGTTCTGTGAATCCTCTCTGGGGATTGAGTTAAATAAAAAACGTGGTGCGTGTGTGTGTGAAGATGTCTCGAGTTTTTTTTGTGGAGTCAGGCAGTTTAGTCCTAACCCACTCAGACACAAAAGCCGAATGTATTACTTGAATTGAATACTACTTACTTAGAGTACATACAGTCAGCTGCTCGTGGAGGGTAAGTAAAGTAGTAGGTAGGTGGGTGGGTGTGTATGGAATCCCCCACGGTCACGCTATTTTTTTTTTTTTTTTTTTTTTCCTTCTTCACGGCCTGCTGCTTGTGACCCAGTCGTGTTTACAACAAAGAGGAGAACAGGATAGATGAACAATTTTGTCCGTGAACGAATTAAATACAACGAGGATGGTTAGACGACAGCAGCACCCACCAACGTATTTCCTTCTTCGATGACGTCACCGTGTTTTTGACATCCGCCACTTTCTTTAGTTGGCACCACAAGAGGTTGAAGAAGAAGAAAGTGGCTGAAGAAGAAGAAGAAAAGATAGTCATCTTTAGTTTGACGGGTCTAAAATACGGTAGCAGAAGAATGGCTTTTAAAATGGCTAAAATTGGCTAGATTTCTTTCATTTCCAGCTAACTTTATAACTAAAAATGTTAAAATACGGTGGAAGACTGGCTTTAAAATTGGCTAGATTTTTCCTTTCCAGATAACTTTATAGCTAAAAATGTTAAAATACGGTAGCATAAGACTGGCTTTAAAAATGGCTAAAATTGGCTAGATATTTAATTTCCAGATAACTGTATAGCTAAAATGTTGAAAAAATAGAGTAGCAGAAGACTGGCTTTAGAATTGCTAAAATTGGCTAGATTTTTCATTTATAGTTAAAAATGTTGGAAAAATACGTTAGAAGACTGGCTTTAAAATAGCTCAAATTGGCCAGATTTTTCATTTATAGCTAACTTTATAGCTAAAATTGTTAAAATACGGTAGCAGAAGACTGGCTTTAAAATGGCTAATATTGGCCAGATTTTTCATTTCTAGCTAACTTTATAGCTAAAAATGTTAAAATACGGTAGCAGAAGACTGGCTTTAAAATGGCTAATATTGGCCAGATTTTTCATTTCTAGCTAAATTTCTAGCTAAAAATGTTAAAATACGGTAGCAGAAGCCTGGCTTTAAAAATGCTTAAAATTGGTAGATTTTTAATTTCCAGATAACTGTATAGCTAAAAATGCTAAACATGAAACTAGGCACTTACTTTCTGCCAGTTTTACGGGTGTATGGCTTACATGAACCCATGTTAAAAATGGTACAAGATGCATGATGTTTAAAAAATAAAAAGGTAACCCTGTTTCAACCTAACAGTGAAAAAGAATTTAAAAGCTTTTGCCAGTTTGCCACAGACTTCGTTTATCTGATCATAACAGAATTTCTTTTATGAAATAGGCAATAAAATGTCATTAATATTGGTGACTGTCACTAAGAGAGAATCAACTAGCCGGCACTCAGAGAGCGCATACCTCTGCCAACGCTATTGTCGTTAAAAAATGAATGAAAATCAGTTACGATGCAGGGGAGGTAAATGTAAATAATTCCTGAATCCACCCCAAATTGAATCAATTCTTCCGTAGCTGATGGCCCACCCTTCAACAAAATGTCATTGAAATTCATTCATATAGATATTGTCTGGTATGGACATAGAGCCACGATGCTGGGGAGAGTAAAATTCCTGGATCCGACGCTTCGACAAAATGTCAATGGAATTCATTGAGAACTTTTAGAGATAATGTGTGGACATATAGCTACGATGCAGGGGGGGGGGGAATTCCTGGATCTGCCCCCAAATTTAATCATGTCCTCTGTAGCCCATTATCAACCCTTCAACAAAATGTCATTGAAACGCATTGAGAACTTTTGGAGATATTGTGTGGACAAACATGAGTGAATACATATACCTCTTCCAACTTTGTTAGCAGAGATAATTAACTAAAAACTAATATTTTATACTGATGTATTAGTATCTTAAATTATTAAATATCTCCATACCAATCACTGTGGCTCAGTGGAAGAGTGCTTGCTTCCAGTTTGGTAGGTCGTGGTTAAATCCACCGCCCAGTCATACCGGGATCTACCGTAAGATCGCCCACCCGATAGGCGGTTATTTTAGGTGGGCGTTTATTTGGGGATCAAGTTTTTGTAGATGAAAATTTGAAAGCATCTATGTTTTAGTGCAGTATAAAAAAACTGGACAACTTGAATACGTATATAATAATTAAGACATCAAGTTTGAAATGTCTGTCAATTCGTTGTATAAACAAAAAGTTGCTTCAAAGAAATTAATTTGCTCGATACTTTTACACTATTGCTGAATGAGTTTGAAAACAAACAAACAAAAATTAAATTATTTTTTGTGTTTGCAGGTACTAAATACAGTCTATATGATATATAGACTGTATTTAGTATATATATATATGTTCGGCTCTTGTAGCAACTTGTGAGTCGTAACTTTTATTGTTTTATTATGCTCAATTTAGCTGTTGTGATGGCCTTTGAATAATGGCCCTGGGCTATTATTTGGTCGTTTTTTCCACCCAAATTTGTCTGTTTTTCTGTTTAACCGCCCTGGGCGATCCTACAATAGAACCCGGTACCAAATGCTTTAAAAATGGTACTCAATGCCTCTGCACTAAGCACAAGGTTAAGGAGTTACAGCCAAATCACGTTGGATATACCAGTTCTCGTAATATCACCGGTTAAGCAATATCAAACCTGGTCAGTACCTAGATGGATGACTAGATGCTGTAAGCAGAATGAAGCTTTGACAGGCCTGACAAGCCGGAAGTGGGTCTTACTAACCATTGCCCATGTGGACCTAACCCTGCAACACCCTTGATGAGGGTATAAGAGAAGAACGATGATACATACATACTTACAATGGAGCTAGAGGGATGAAAATTTCAACATTTACTCCTTATTATGTCTAGAAAAAACTTTTGTTTTTTTTAATTTCCACCTAAATAGGTTTTTAGTGGGTTCAATTTACAATGTAAGTTTATGCTAAATTGATCCCTTAGTCTGTGTCCGCTTGTTTTTTTTTTAAATTCAGACTTTTTTACAAAACACGAGAGATGTAACTTATTCATTAATCAGCCCTTTTTCCAATTTTGTTACTCACCCCCAACATGGCATGTTGCCAAAAGACATTGGTCATATGACAGTTTCTATTGAATGACTAACCAGACCTGATAATTTTTTACTACTATTTACCTTCATCTTGATTTTTTTGTTTCTTTCTTTTATCACAACTCCACCCAGGCTGATTGGAAATAAAGTGAGACAGTGAGACTCAAACTCACATCCCTCACATGAGGATAGGTTTACGCCCTGCTGCTCTACCATTTGAGCTACAGAAACCAACTCACAAGCAGAAGTCCAAATCAAACCTTTAAACTTATCCTCTATACCAGGGGTCGGCAACCTTTTGGTCTCTGCGGGCCAGATCGCATATTAATGGGTGGACAATGGGTCACCCATATATGCTGTGTTGGGGGTGATCAGTTAAAAAGTTGGAAAAAGGGGTGATCAATGAATAAGTTATTTCTCTCGCCTCTTGTTGGACTGTGATCATTAAAAAAGTCTGAATTTTCAAAAAAACAAGCGGGCACAAACTAGTGACCAATTTAGCATAAACTTACATTGCATATTGAACCCCCCTCTAAAAACCTTTCTAGGTGTGGAATTTGCAAAAAACAAAAAAAAAACATTTTCCTACTCATTGAGGGGAGTGTGTGTGCAAAATTTCAAGTTACTACCCTGAACGGTTAGGACTGGGCATAGTCCAAATACATAGATATAGATTAATGCTATAAAAAGCTAGAAATATGAGAATTATCCATTTTAATACATCCACTTATATTTTGCCTGAAATCAATGTATAACGCATGCTAGAACATTATTTATGCTTAAAGAAGGATGCCAATTAATAATTAAAGGACTCAATTCATCTTTTGAATTTATTAAAAAGACACAAAGAATCTTTAAAACTGAAAAAGTCAGCATACTATCCCAACATTTACTCATGGGCCAGACAAAATCTTGCGGGCCGTGGGTTGCCTATCCCTGCTCTATATCAATCTCTTGCCACCATGTTTGTTTATGAATTGGTAGTGTCAATATTAATGTTGGATAGGCAGGGGAAAATTTGTTGGATCCAGGAAAGAAAGAAGACTCGAAAGTTGTTTGTAAAAATATGTGAACATATTTTTATTTCTTAAGATACATTTTGTCAGCCGGAGAATGAAGAGTGGGAGAGAGATAATGAGAAACGACAGTCTGTCCCCAACCAGTCTCGTGCCTTCCGGCCCAGCCTAGGCGGTCTGCCTCCCTGGCTGCCTCTGCTTCTCTGTCTTCTGAGCTTCGACTCAGGGTGTCCGGTGTCTTTCTTTTATTGGGTTTCAAATGCCCACGCTGATGTGTTATTTCCAGCAACCACCTGTGAGTTCAGTCAACATCCTGTTTCGGACACCCACGCATATGCATCTTTCCTGGGGTCATTAGGGCCACTTCCACTTCCGCCCAGGTGTTGGCCTGGAGATGACCTCCTGTGGCACTATATCATAACATTAATACAACATTTATTAGATAAAAATAAATAATAGAAATAATTACTTAACTCTTCCCTAATAAACAAGATCTTTTTAGGCACCAGTAATTAAAAAATATCTTGAAGCTAGTTACACACACACACACACTGAGTAAAACTGATAGGGTGATGATCATAAATATTGTCCTGGGCAATGCCAAGTAACCTTATTAATTGGTATTAAAATGAAACGTAATACCAGGTCCGGATTAAGATCACAATGGGTGTAGGACCCATTGTGATCTTAATCACGTAGGGTTACCCATACTTTTGGGTCCCACCAATATATATATCACAGATTTTTTTTTAAAATGAAGGCTTACTATTTAATAAATTCAAATTTCTAACTTTGAATAAATAAGAAATTGTTGAAATAATGCTGACATTTTTAAAAAATGAAATAGAAAGAGAAAAAACAAAAAATATTTTTTAAATTTCAAAAGTTCATAATTAGAAAATGTAAGTAATATGCAATAAATTATAAAGATAGAAATAACAAATGTTAAAATAAGGCATTTAAAAAAAATCTATTTAGGGGGTGAATTTTAAAAAAGACAACATTTTCCCTACTCATTGAGGGGAGTGTGTGTGCAAAAGTTTGTACTATGAACGGTTAGGGCTGGGCAAAGTCTGGATACATAGATAAATATAAATGTCAGAACACATGAATAACCTAACGGTTAGGGCTGGGCAAAGTCTGGATACATAGATAGATATAAATGTCAGAACACATCAATAACCTAAACCTGGCAATAAACCATTGTTGTGGGTAGTGGTGATTTACACAATTTGATAGCATTTGGCAACATTTGTTTCTGTAATAAAACTATTTGTTTCCAATTGATTAAAAAAAAAGACTCTAAAAATGGACACTGACTGGTTTTCTCAAGCCTTGCTACATTTTTGTTTGTATCCAAGAAGTGTGTATCTATTTGTGTTCCCCATAAGTTATAATTCATAACTGTACGCTTATAATATGAGATATTAAAAGAATGTTTTAGCTTCTTAAATCACGAATGCTTTTATATGTCACATTTTTTATTTCGAGAATTGATTTTTAAAAAAGTAATGACGTAGTATGATGTAACCCCCCTCTAAAAACCTATTTGAATTTTCAAAAAAACATTTTACCGGAAACGGAATCAAAGTAATACTTGCATTCCAAGGGAAATTATGAATCACTGCCACCTATATTTTTTACTGTGTAAATTAAACAGTGGTGGTGGACAGTGATCACTAAATAGT
>VCCN01000334.1:151616-163431 GCA_006491835.1 Architeuthis dux | reverse complement strand
CTGGAGAATCTAGATGTTTTTTGACTCAATTTTAGATGTAAAGCTAAAAATAAATTTGGTAACCCTGAGATAGAAATAACAACACACGGAGACAGAAAATGACCAGGGATTTAAAATACGCACCCGAAATACAAAGATTTAAATAATCATTTGATGAAAAGGAATTCTTTATGACTGAAGATTACATTCAATATGGAATACAAACTCGGAAATAACAGAGAAATGGAAGTGAAAAGACAAACTCAGAAAAGAAAGTTTATTTTATCAACCAAACTTTTTTGAAGTAAGGAAATGCCCGAAAAGTTTGACAATTCGTGAACTTGGGAAACAATACCAAATTCAAAAGAAACGTTAAAAACGACACAGAAAAGAAAAGAAAAGAAAAAGTTGTTTTTATTACCTGCCTTTTGGACTTTTATAAATTTATCACACTACGGAAATAGAATCCAGTTTTAAAACTTATTTTTTAAAAATTTCTGTCCGTAACAATGGACTCTTCCAGTTAAAAGGTAACAATTGTGCTGATAACCTAACTACTATATTTGAAACAATAGACTTTCACTGGCCGATATACTTTATTACACGACTTTTCTCTTTCAAACGTCGCTAAAAAGAACGAGATCTCACAAAATCGAGTGGTTTTATCACTGGGCAACACGGTTGTGGTGGAAGCCGGACAGACATAATACGCGTACTGGACGCATTCAAGGCTCGAACTACACGTTTGCATTTGGAAAAAGAATTTAGGCGTCACACAGATTGAGAACCACTGCCGAAGACACGGAATGGCACAAATAAGTAAAACCCGGAAATGCAGCCCAAGTAGGAAGTATAACTAGACATTCTTTTCATAATAGAAATAACTCAGCCTCACCGGCTCAGAACAAACAAAAAAAGCTTTGAAACTTTATCAAACTACGAAATTAAAGTAATAATTTCACTTGTCTTAATTCTGAAGTTTTAATATTCTGTAACATAAAATGTGAAGCTGAATAGTTATCTATTGCAAGATAAAAGCCCTGACTCGGATAACAGTTGCCATCACATTAAAACTGAAATTGTATTGAGTTTTTTTGTAGAACTGAGGACGGAAATTCCCGTCATTAATGACTAGAAATTCATTAATTTAAGAATGGTATATTAACTCCAAAATGTTGTAAATTTACTTCGGATATTTAACAAAGGCGACACTAGTGTCAAGTGTCATCGTTACTTCAACAAAGGAGTTTCAGTCATACATCCATCTAAAACCAATCAATCACTACAAGCCACTCAGAGCGCATATCTTTGCCGACGATATACACTAACTAAAAACTGAATGAAAATCAGTTCATATATAGCTACGGTGAAGGGGAGGTAACAAAGTTTTGATTTTCCATATCTTTACTTAATATATCAAAAAAGTTCCTGGATCTGCCCCAAAACTTCATTGAACGTTTATGAACACTAACAGTATAAGATTTTACTTATCTAAACATGCTAACCTATTTAAAAGTACCAGTTCATACATGTCGTCCAAAAAAAAAAAAAAAAAGGACAGCAGTATTTAGATAATCTTTAAGTATAATACAACTGAAAAATTATCAGAGACATTATGTTGCTCTGCATTTTCTTGTCTATGTTCAACCAGTAATGTATACACCTTGACAAATGTTACAGGCAAAGAAATATCGACCTAAACGTGGTATATTATACAAGTATATAACCATGCCCCAGGAAACAAGTAATAATGTTGGTCACCCAGACCAAAACCTTCCTTATATGCGAGATCGGCACGAAGACTTCCAACTTGCAGAAGTGGAAAAGATCCTACGATATCCAGACCAGTCCAAAATTATGTCGGAACACCCGATCTTGGCTAAAGGAGGAGAAGTCTACCTCTACCTCCCCAATAATTCGGACAGACGAATAAGGGACCAATACTGGTGGGTCAATCGGGGAAACAACTTTCACCCGAAGGGCCAGAAACGACCAACCCTCATGAAGACCTACTACAGCCTCAAAGACAGGAATGGTGTACGAAAGAGCGATTGCCTCAACGGGTTCCGACGTCATATCTATCGTTTGGCGGATGCAAGAGAAGAAGATGCTATCATACTTATTCATTATCTGGGGGATGAGACCCTGCACAAACTCGTGCCTCATGGAAATATCAAAGATCGCGCGTATAAGGAATCAACAGCCTTATCCCGAGACACAGCCTCCAAAATACCAGAAGTTCCCATTACAAAAGCTTTGAAATTTCCAGGGGGTAACGCAGTTGCAAGATATACAACTAATATTGGCATTAAGCAGGATCTGATTTCCGTTGATGTCAGGGCACCATCGAATGTTCTTAGTGGCAAAGCTGGTGTCTCCTCGTTGAATGACAAAAACCGACAAACCCTGGATACGAACAATCGGAAGAGAATGATCCCTGGTTGGAATGGTAACAACAAAATAGAAACCAACAAAGCGGTAAATTATTTATTTTCTCTTACTCGTAAAATCCCTGTTGCTTTGCTAACAATACAGGAAGACCTTGAATAATGCAGTTAATTCATTCCAAAATTTTTTGTAGTGTTCAAGATCTTATAATTTAGTGGGGTTTTTTTTCCAGCTTATACTTAGTTACATTAATTTGTAAAGGAATACCTTAACTGTACTACATCAAAACCCACACTATTCAAGGTATTGCTGTACCTAGGGGTAAAAATTTTAAGCACTGTAGTATCAGGAAAAAACAAAAACCTCTCTTTCTCTCGATTATCACTCAGGGTTTATTTTTAAAGTGAATTGGATAAAATATTGACACATCAGCAGTAGTTATATTACCAGCAGGCAGTATATGCACTACAAACTTTTACCCTCTTCCTCTCTTTGTTACTTGACAAAGAATGACATGTCGCAAATAATATAAATTGTCTTGAATTCTGAGGGTGTGTCTGAATAATGATGATTAGACCTGTAAGGGTAACAGATTTCTGTTGCTACTGCCTGGCAGGTAGGGTAGTTGCGGAAGAGAGTGGTCCCCCCCTCCAAGTACCCATTCACCTATTCTCTTGTCGACCATGGTAACAAGACATCTTTGTCAAGATATCTAGCAATGGGACAGCTAAACTTTTAGTTTATTACATGAAGAAGCTTCACCATTTAGTTAATAAAAAAAACAACAAAAAAAAAACAAGCTGTATTGCCGACCAGATAGCAGTGATCCAGAGTTAAAATTTCAGTCGACACATGAGAAGCCTGAAATTCAAAATAACTAAAAAGTTATCTATAAAACTGATCCAATTTTTCTTACTGATTGCACAAAAGTTTTGACAATAAAATTAACTTTTATACTTTAGCTAGCAGCAGACTAAAACATTGTTACATATTCTTATCAAAACCATATTTTCGTATGACAGACAGAAAATAAAGGTCCAGTTCAGCATTATAGTTACATTGTCAAATAGAGTCCCCAACTAAACCTAAAAACATTCTCTTAAAATTTACACCTTTTCAAAAAGGTAATGGAGGTCTTCATTGATTATAAGTAAATTTCTGAAAATAAATTAAAAAGTTCGGCTTTTTACACCTCATCTGAATCATAACCCAATTTTATAAAATTCAATGAACGATAAAGTATGATTAGAAAAAAATTGGCAGAGGTTCAATAAAAACGTTAAGTACGCTTGGAGAAAATCATACAAAGGTTCCCGAAATGTTAAGTACGCTAAAAATCAAAAATCATACAAAGGCTCCAAAATTATGATCTTTAAATAATGTATCTATTAAAATAATATTTAAACATTATAGAGCCGAGCCATAGCAGAGGCTCTTTATGATTAGGGGTAAGTTTTCCTTACTGAACCAGGAAATCACAACCGTCGCAAAATTTGAGAGAAACCAAGGGAGACTACTTTTACTCTTGACGGTGGCACTGGGAATAGATTAAAAATTTCAAACTCCCTATTAAATATTACAGCTTACACCAGAAAAGAATGTGACAATCGATAGATATATATTGCTTGGCTCCTATATTTCATATTAGAGCCATCGTATGATTTTCCGAGCATAAATTGATCCGAAATTAAAATCTAGCCACTTTTAGCCATAAAGGGAGATAACTTTTTCCACAGTAACCGAACGATAAAGTGGGCACATACTTTCCGACATTTTTTACAGGGGTACATCATTCTAAAATGTTAATTCTTTTAATAATTTTAAATTTGTAAAAAAAAAAAAAAAAAAAGTGAATTTTTAAGAATGCTTTTAGATTTTAAATGTAAGGTGGCCCTGCTTGTAAACTTGTTTTTCTTTCATTAATTCTCTTATTTCTATTTTGTTCGCGGTTTTTAACATTGAGTTAGAGAGGGAGTGAAAGTTTAGTCGAGACTACATTGTACCCGAAAAAAATTAATTTAAAAAATGGGATGAGAACTCATGTAAGCCATAACTTTGTAAAAATTTTTTTTAAACGTGTGTGTGTGTGTGGGGGGGGGACCACTTTATCAGTATAGTTACATTGTAAATAGAACCACTCGCTACAAAAACGTATGTACTAGTAACACCAAAAGTGAACATATGAATGCTCTTCGCATTGTTATGCATTTAATACAGTTTTAAAAATATTCTGAAATTTTCGAATATTTCTATTTTTAAAACAATGATTAAAAAATACAAATAAATTCATAACAATGCGAAGAGAATTCCTGTGTTCATTTTTGGTGTTACGAGTACACACGTTTCTGTGACGTAGGCAACATTCCAAAACGGACCATCGGATTAAAGTAATAACTAAAAAAAATTTAAACAAAGAAAGTTTTTTTTGTAGTGTGAAAACAACGGGCAAGTATAAAAATTCAGGCGCCCTCTGTCGGAAGAGTTGTTATCAAGCCGGCGACAAACTACATACAGCGCCCTCTGTTGCCATTCACAAAACACATGGAATCAGTTGCCAATTTAGATGTTTTTAATCTAAATCTAGACGTTTTTGGTCGCATCCAGATGTCAGAAATTGCTATCTAGTTGATCTTAAATAATATTCTTATTTAATTTATTGTAATAAAATAAATGGTATTTAATAAATTAAGTAATATCTTAATAAAATAAAGGTCATAAATAATATGTAAATATTTTTCTTAGGCTTTAGATATATATCTGGAAAATCTAGATGTTTTTTTACTCAATTTTAGATGTAAATCTGAAAATAAATTTGGTAACCCTGAGATAGAAATAACAACAACACATGGAGACAGAAAATGACCAGGGATTTAAAATACGCACCCGAAATACAAAGATTTAAATAATCATTTGGTGAAAAGGAATTCTTTATGACTGAAGATTACATTCAATATGGAACACAACTTCGGAAATAACAGAGAAAGGAGAAAAGATGTTCCTGGTTTTTGGTCCGAGGGGGAAAAAGTATGGAAGTGAAGTTGAAGAAACAAACTTAGAGGAAGAAAAGATAAGAAAAAAAAACTGTTTATTTTAAAAAGAATTTTTTTGGTTATCCTTGCTTAACTTTTGAGGCGCATCCATATATTTTCCATATTCTTATTTTCCTTATATAATAAAATTCTTTAAAATAAATTACATATGTTTCTTCTTTGAATGATAATAACATTTTTTTCTTTCGTTATGGAAAGATTGTTTAATGTTTGGCCTCGTTATTTATTAAATGATACATCTTTTGTTATAAAAAAAAACTCAACCGGCCAGTAACACTATGTTGTAACCATAAAACCTATACTAAAGTAACTTTATGTAAAACCATAAACCGTGAAAGTTACTATTTTTATGGCTAACAGGTTTTTCAGTCCCAGTTAAGCAAGGATAACCAGCATTTTTAAGATGTATTTATTAAACTAACTTTAGTTTTTAAAGTAAGAAAGACCCGAAAAGTTGGACAATTCTTGAACCTTGGAAAATGGAAACCATACCAACTTCAAAAGAAATGCTAAGTACAAGACGAAGAAAAAATATATATCAAAGTTTGACTTTTATAAATTATCACACTTGAAATTGAAAAGATTCAGTTTTAAAAAATCTTATTTTTTCGTCCGTAACAACGGTCTCTTCCTCTTAAAGGTAAGAATTTTGCTGACTAAAATATCTCCTATCCATCATTTGAATAGATTCTTCCACTGGCTGATATACTTAACCCAACTTATTTATTCATCCTTTTCCCTTTCAAACGTCGCTAAAAACTAAAGGGTTGAGTTCTAACAAAATCTAGTGGGAAAAAAAAACACACTAGATTAGTAATACTGTGGTGGAAGCCGAACAGACACGATACGCGTACTGGACACATTATTCAAGGCTCGAAATACGTCGTTTTTGGAAAAGAATTACGCGTCACCCAGATTGAGAACCACTACCATTGAAACATAACGGAACAAAGAACCATCAAATTAAAATCCCGGAAATTAACCTCAAGTAGGAAGTACAACTCAACATTCTTTTCATAAGAGAAATAACTCTCCCACACCGGCTCAGAAAGAACAAACAAAAGCTTTGAAAATATTTATCAAACTACGAAATTAAAGATTTCACTCGTCTTAAATGAAGTTTTAATGTTCTGTAAAATAAAAATGTGACGATGAATAGTTATCCATTCGTAAGATAAAAGCCCCGACTCAGACAGAACTGGGTTGCCATCACAATACAACGGAAATTATTGTATGTCGTAGAACTGAGGATGGAAATTCACGTCATTCGAAAAGTCATGAATCTAAGAATGGTATATTAACTCCAAAATATTGTTAATTTACTTCAGACATTTAACAAAGGCGACATTAGTGTCAATCATACATCGATCTAAAACCAATCAATCACTAAAAGCCCAAAACTAGAAACCGCATACCTCTGCCGACGACATACACTAAAAACTGAATGAAAATCAGTTCATATATAGCTACGATGAAGTGGTGGTAACTAAGTTTTGATTTTTTTATATATCTGACTAATGTTTACCTCTTAATATGAAAAATTAAGATTAAAAAGAAATTTCTGGATCCGTCCCAAAATTTCATAGAGAACATTGAGATACTGTGTAGACAGGAACGAGTGCATACATATAACCCTTCCAAATTCATTGGCATAGGTAAAATTAACTCTGAACATTTCTGTAAAAATAAATAATTATCTACTTAAAAAGATCTGGATATGGTTGTTTAAATAGAAACAAACCGTGCAATACAAAAATAACCCCCCAAATCAATTTATGAACACTAACAGGATTTTCGACTTATCTAAACAGGGTAACATCAAAAGTACCAGTTTACCCACGCCGTCAAAAAAAGGATGGATGCATTTAGATGATTTTTCTATTGCATTGTACATTATGTTGCTGTGCGTCTTTACACATTTTCAAAATAAAAAGTGGCTACTCTATAATTAGCATTTAGTCGTTATCTCACATGACAAATGTTACCAACAAATCTATAGACTTACAAGTAAATAACCATGTCTCAGGATACAAGCAATAACGAAGGTCAACCCGACAAAAATCTTCCTTATATGCGCGATCGGCACGAAGACTTCCAACTTGCAGAAGTGGAAGAAATCCTACGATGTCCAGACCTGTCCAAAATTATGTCGGAGCCTCCGATCTTGCCTAAAGGAGGCGAAGTCTACCTCTACCGACCCAATAATTCGGACAGACGAGTAAGGGACCAATACTGGTGGGTCAACCGTGGAAACAACTTTCATTCGAAGGGCCAGAAACGTCCAACCATTATGAAGACCTACTTCAGCCTCAAAGACAGGAGCGGGGGCCGAAAGAGCGACTGTCTCAACGGGTTCCGACGTCATCTCTATCGTTTGGCGGAATCAAGAGAAGAAGAAGCTATCATATTTATTCATTACCTGGGGGATGAGAACCTACACAAACCCATGCCCCATGGAAATACCAAAGACTGGTGGCATAAGGAAACGGCAGCCTCGTCCCGGGACACGGCCGTCAAAATACCAGAATTTCCCGTTACAGCAGCTTTGGAATTCCCAGGGGTCAACAGTACAACAGCGGCGACCGGTCGAGGCCAAAGTAAAGTAGTTGCGAGATATACAACTAATATTGGCAGTAAGCAAGATCCGATCACCGTTGATGTCAGGGCACCATCGAAAGTACTTAGTGGCAAAGCTGGAGTCTCCTCGTTGAATGACAAAATCAGACAAACCCTGGATACGAACAATCGGAAGAGAATGATTCCTGGTTGGAATGGTAACAAAATAGAAACCAACAAAGCGGTAAATTATTTTCTATTTCTACTTGTAAAATCCCTGTTGCTTTGCTAACAGAATACAGAGTCCTTGAATAGTGCAGTTAATTCATTCTGCAGTGTTCAAGATCTTATAATTTAGTGTTTTTTACAGCTTATACTTAGTTTCATTTGTAAAAGGAATATCTTAACTGTACTAAATCAAAACCAACACTAATCAAGATATCGCTGTACCTAGGGGTAGAAATCTAAAGCACTGTAGTATCTGAAAACACCTCACCACTCAGAGTCTAATGTTTATTTTTGAAGTGACTTGGATAAAAAAAACGAAATTGACATATCAGCAACACTTGCAGTAGTTATATTACCAGCAGACAGTGAATGCACTTATACACAGAACTTGCTTAGCACCAGCCAATTGTGTGTTCACAAGACCCCTTCTATTTATAACGTGACTGGCAGAATGACATGTTGCAAGTTATATTAGATTGTCTTGAAGTTTGTGAGCATGTCTGAACAATGAGTAGATCTCTATCAAGTTTTGACTATGGAGGCAAGAGCTTTTTGTTGTTACTGCCTGGGAAAGTGACGAGACATTTTTGTAAAGATATCTAGCAATGGGACAGCTCAACTCTTAGCTTCTTACAGGAAAAATAGTCACCATTTAGTTGAGAATACAAAAAAAAAAAAAAAAAAAAAAAAAAAAAAAAAAAAAAGAAAAGAAATAAAAGCAGTATTACAGTAACTAGCTGAATCTGCCGCCCAGATGGCAACAATTCAGCTTGTTATTAATAACATCTCAGTCGACACAGGAAAAGAGATTATTTTTTTTTAATTTTCAAAAATATTCAATAAAAATCCTTAAAGTGGAAATTTCTTTTACAGATCAAAGGCCCAAATTATAATTAAAACTAAACAGTTGCCAAGATCTATTAAAAAAAAAAAAAAAAAAAAAAAAATCTATATATCTATAAAATTCCTGCAATCTTCCTTATCAATGGGGGAGAAGAAGAAAATGAAATGATAAAATTAACATTTATCAAGTAGCAATCGTAGTTAGTGCAGTTATATCAAGCAAACTAGAAGATGTCAGGTTGACAATTTGTTATAATCCTTATGTCAGGGTCATTAATAAAAGGAAAGGATGTTCTATACCAACTTGAAACAGAAATCCACAAGGTTTCTACTCAAATTTTCAGTTTCAATGCAAAGTGCATTAATAAATGGTAAATATCTTGCATTTTTATGCTTCAACCTCACACACCCCTGTTCATAGGAGGTGGAACGATTTTTAGTGAGGTTTTCTGAAATGCATTTTATATGCCATAAATTATGGTGCTTTCTAAACCGAATTTGTCCCAAAACTTGTAGTGGCCTGGACTACATAATTGACAAAGATCATAATTTAATTAAAAAAAAAAAAAAGAAACAAAGCCATTCAATCACCAACATTCTAAACAAGAGTGGCCATCATCCCCACTAAGTTTTTGCAATTAACCGCCCCCCCACCGAATCTAAGGGAAAGAAATCTTATAAACACATAATCGCCAAATCTGTCACACCACAATAAATCTTGTATTCCTTTAAAAAAGTTGCACCTACAGCCAGGCACCCCCCTAATTCTAGGCCATTCCAAGAGGACTTGTATGCACAATTGCACACCATCTGATGGTTTCACAAAATTCATTGAAGGCAATTGGTCCTCTACAAACAGGAAGAATGACAGCTCGTAATATGTTGTCAGCCAAGGAATCTCTTGAGTTTACAAGTCACCCCCCCCCCATCGGGTGGTGTGTGTGTTAAAGGGATTCCATGATGTATGCGTAATGGTACATCATCTTATTAAAATGGAATTCTGCAACCAACGCAAACCTATATCACATCTCATTGGTTTTACTAGTGTATTGGACCGATAGGCCTTAGATGGAGTCTGATTATGTTGATGAAAAACATTCAGCATTTTTAGAGCCAAACTTAGAAATTGTTTTTGACTAATAAGGGGCGGGGGGTAATCTTTGCTTTGACATACATAAACGTGTGACTGTCGGTTTGGTACATAACTACTTCCAGATGCACTGTTCATGGTGTGCAATCCGACATGCATTTAATTAGAACATTTTATTTTAGTGTGAACAACAAAAAGAAAATGTATACAATTTGTATATACAAGCACAATCATATTTACACAATATCTAGGGCCTTTTGCGATGGTGTAATAAACAATTAAATCTGTTGATAGCACTACACATTTCGGTAATCTATTCCAAAATCCTACCACTATTGCTAAAAAAATAATTCTGATATCCAATCTACTATTTGCTTCCTTCTACCGTATATGTGTGGCCTCAGTCCCTTGTACCCCCTTCTAGTAAAAAATATATCAAGGTTTACTACTTCTAAACCATGCACAATATTGAACATTAAGTCTCCAATCTGATAAGTTGTTTAATTATACTTTAAAAGAAATTACACCTTTTAGAGCTTCTATGCTGGTTAAACACAGCCTTAGGTTTGATGTACGTCAAAGCAAAGATTACCAAAAAGGTAATAATCTATACATAAAAAGCCAAATATGCAAATGAGTATGGTTGTAGTGTCTGCTAGCTGAGATCCTACAACTCATAATGGACTGGTCCACATGATAAAACTATTAAAAACAGCAATAAGGTTAAGGGGGAAAAGGATATGCCGTTTCCATAGCAACTAAGAATATCGTTCAAGGTTGTTAGAAAAACAAACAAACAAGTCAACGACCGTAGTCGTCTTTCTCCTTCGTGGTCGCCGCCAGCTTGACTCAAAAAGTTCGCTACGTATAAAGAAATGTAGCGAAGTTCGAGTCTAGCTGGCAGCGACCACTGGAAAGGGAGGCAGGAACCCCTTTTTCCGGTTTCAATACAACAATACCTGATATTCAGTTAAGGAAATAAGTTATATTTTTAATAAAATAAGTTTCCTCCTATGACTTTTATACCGCACGATACAATTAAAAAAAAAATAAAAAAAAAAAAAAATAAATGCAACAAAGTCAAAATGACTATTTAAATAGACCCCTCCTCCCAATGCTTTAAAGAAAAGAAAAAAAAGCCAGAATGTCAAATTTTGCCATAATTTCTCCCCTAAATTAAAATAACAGCTTGAGTAGAGTTTACTTTTCAGGATTTAAAGATTTATTAAAAATAAGATACCTAATAGCTTTATGCTCCTTTTAATGACAATCCATACATAAAAATAAGTCATACGCTAGTATTAAAATAATGTACTTGATTTCCGGCTCAGTTTTAATTAATACCAACTCAGAAACTTCCATTGTACACTGGATTTGTCGCCCCTTTCCCTACATTTTTACCATACAACCTGTTATCTTCGATAAATGACGTAAAATTTCACCATTTTTCACATAGTATTATAAAATTTATAAAAATACTATTATTTTTTTAACCCGACGTATATATAGAACTCACGAATATCTAATGTTTCTATTATAGTTATACAGTTTCTATTACGTGAAGAGATCTTCCCACGTGGTGTGAAATTCACATAAAGAAAAAGGGGGAACTACTTTTGACAATCTTTAAGGACTTCCGAGACAAAAGGTTTACAAGTTTTCATAACCAATACTACCACTA
>VCCN01000332.1:1149518-1159796 GCA_006491835.1 Architeuthis dux | reverse complement strand
CTAACCAGACCTGTTTTTATTAGTATTCAATGTTTGTTATATCATTTGCAATCTGGTCGATTAGCTAATTCAAAATGTCGTCGAAGCAATTGTGTCTATCGTCTGCTGTCGTCAGTTTTCTTTTTCCCCTCCCTTTCTCAGAACCTTGTCATGGAAGACTTGGGGTCTCCCGTTTTAAGCACTTAAAAGCCAGTGATATTTGTAAGACTTAAGAATCAATTTGTAATACGCAGCAGGGGAAGACGTAAGTCGGAAGCTTGTCAACAAATACGGGAAATTGAAATCAAGCGATTTAATCAAAATCTAATTCAGAATGAAGGACTATCCATTATGTCTTGAAGTAAATGAATAAAATTAAAAGCCTGGCTGATGCAGGGTCAAACTCCACTTCTACTTCTATTCCGTCTGAAACAGTGTTGCCAATTTAGCGCGTTTCGCGCTAGATTTAGCGCGTTTCGCACTAGATTTAGCGCGTTTCTTGTTTTGGCATTGCAAAAAACGCTAAATTAGCGCGTTTTTGCCTAAAACATTCTGGCCATTTTTTACCATTTTTAGCGTCTTTTTGGTGGTCTTTGGCCATTTCTTGGCAATTTTAAAAGGTTTAGCGCTTTTTGACAGTCAAACTAGCGCGAAAATATTTTTTGAGTTGGCAACACTGGTGTTAAGATGATTACTGTAACTTTTGTATTGTATATATAATAAATAAATTCGTAGGTATATAAGACTTGTCATTTTGTTTCAATTGGTAAGAGAGACGCCTAGCTATCATTAGGTCGTGATTTCAAATCACGGTAGGAAATGTTAATTTTATATATCGATTTAGTTTAACGTGGCGCGATAGACAAACAGTGAAGAGTTTATTCCCCTAAATTTGGTGAGGATTGTTCTTGTTTTTTGTTGTTGTTCTTGTTACGGGGAAAAACAAAGTCAACTCTAACAGTTATCGGTAATGAGCATTCCGTGAGGTATTAGCTTAGTCTCGTTTAGTTTACATTTCCCGTTTTTTATTATTTTTGTTAGAACACTCTTAAACCTATCCTTCTTTCCGGTCTCTGGTAGTTACAGTATTTAAAACAGTCCTCCATTTTTATTTTTATTAGATGAAGTATTATAAATCATTATTATTTTAATTTGTATGACTAATTGTTACCTTCATCTTAAATTGTATTAGTTGCTTTTGTTAGTCATAACAATTTAAAATAATAATGGTTTAGTTTAGGCACAAGGCCACAAGTAGGGGGTACCCAGTGAGGATCGAACTCACTAGTTAGTTGTAATGTTTTGCGAGACCGACTTGCTAACCATTACACAGCGACGAAGCAACCTGCCATGTGGTAAATATAAACTTATTTTGTTGCTTATGTCTATGTGCTTCAAAACAGTCTGCAAAGTCCTCTTTCGGGATCGCCATCAACTGTCTGGTGGCATTCTCCTTAATCTCGTTCATGGTCTGAATTCTACCTTTCCTGTTGAGAAAAGTCACAAGAACAAAATCCTGAGTGTAAGGGGGCGGACAGACCTGTGTGATGCGATGTTTTGCCAAAAAGAACCCTGCACGAGAATGCAACGGTCACACAGTAAACAAGCTCACTCAATGGCGTATCACTGCCAAATGAATAACCCCACGGGAGAGTCTATGTTCACACATATGCTGTAAGGTCCCCTCTGCTTGGTTGCCAAGTTACACCAACGCCATGCATCCGCTTCTCGGGATACTTACTCTATGTATGGTAGACAATTACCCCCTTCTTTACTAAAACAATAATTATCAATATTATTCTGCTTGTTTGTATCTACGACCGTTAGCCTTTTCTACCTAGAATAGTAGTATAGTATCGGTCCGATCCTTAGCCCTTCTGAGCTGGAATCAGTTACGCTTTCTGACCGAGAAACCTACATAATAATATTAAGCGGGAAGGAATTGAGAAACCAAGAGCGACGAGGAGGAGGAGGAAATGAATGTGTGAAAGAGGAAAGGTAGGAGGCGATAAAGCTGGAAAAAAACGTAAAGAGAACTAGGTGAAAAGAACAAATAAATATATAGAGAGGGATTGTATATACAGGTCTGGTTAGTCACACAATAGAAACCATATGTTGGGAGATGATCACTAAAAACGTCTGAATTTTCAAAAATCAAGCGGGAATGTTGCCGGACACAAACTAAGGGATCAATTTAGTATCAAATTGCATTGGTGATTGAAACCCCACTAAAAAACTAACGTGGTGGGTGGGGTTAAAAACAAAAAAGTCATTTCTGGACATAATAAGGAGTAAATGCTGAAATTTTCAGCCCTCTAGTTCCATTGGTGCGGCCTATACGCGTAATACATACATATATACTGTAATGCATAAGAGACGAGAGATTTGCTTGTGAAAAGCTTTATTCAACTTACATGTGCTTACTCGTACATGGAGTCTGAAGTACCTCTTTTTATATAGTTATAGGAGAGTTCTAATACGGGGAAGGAATCACTTCCGTTTCCCTTGGTAACAAAAGGTGACATTTCTGATTACTTTATTACCACACATACATACCAGCTAGCCAGACCAACTTAAAAACTGAAGAAAACTATGTTGAGACTTTTGGTGGCAGCTTTGGTTGACAGTTTGTAAGACATATATAGATAGAGGGGGAAGGGATTCAGACAAAAGAAAGACATAGTGATACAGGCTGTTGGTTGGATATCAAGAGACAATGTGTGAAAGATTGAAATGCATCTAGGGATGGAAAGGCGTAAACATTGCAATACATTACAATTGGTTATGGGGTGATATATTCAAAGAAAGATAAAAGAGAGAATGATTTAAAAAATGAAACTGTCCCGACCACGGCGTTTCTGGAGTCTGCGAGGATACTGAGGAAAGTGTTGGATTATTGAATCGATAATCACCAGAAGATTGGTGGGAACATGCAATTGTATGAAGTAATAATAACAATATGGTTGCGATGGAGAAACCGTATCGCTATCAATGGCTGCCCAGAACAACACCATAAGAATGAACACAATTTAACTTAATTAGGGCAGTATTTTCCAAGTAGCCTTTCCGCGGCTGAGGTTTCTTTTTATGTGTCATTTCTAATATTATGAAATAATAATTGGATAAATTATTATTTCATAATATTATAAACTTTGTAAAATCCTTCTTTTCTCTATAGTTTTGAGAAGGGTTATTAATATTCAAATGGTTCTTCGGACGATTGAACTCCTTCTTGTTGTTTGTCTTGTAAACACGACGTTTCGGTTACCCCCTTAAACATAACTTCTTTTTAACCCACGGTTACCCCCTTTAAACATAACTTCTGTATATCCCACGGTTACCCCCTTTAAACATAACTTCTGCCGGACACAAACCAAGGGACCTACCAGCCAGACTCACTTGAAAACTCAAGAAACCTATGTTGACAGTTTTGGTGACAGTTTTGGTCGACGGTTTCTAAAACGTGTTAGATAGTGGATGTCGCTGTTCCAGCAGACCACAGAGTGAAATTGAAAGAAAGCTGGATGAGTATCTGGACCTCACCGGAGAGCTAAAGAAATAATAGAACATGAGGGTAGCAGTTGTGCCAATCGTTGTTGGAGTACTGGGAACAACCCCAAAGAGACTAATAAAAAGACTGGAGGAACTGCAAATCGGAAGAAGTCTCGAGACCATCTAGACGACGGCATTACTGAAAATAAATCTAGAATACTGAGGAGAGTGCTAAGACATGAGGGTGGCAGTTGTGCCAATCGTTGTTGGAGTACTGGGAACAATCCCAAAGAGCCTAATGAAAAGACGGGAGCAACTGGAAATCCGGGGAAGACTCGAGACCATCCAGACGAAGGCATTACTGAAAAAAATCTAGAATGCTGAGGCGAGTGCTAAGATATTGAGGCGACTTGTTGTCACTTAATCTCGTGTGAAAGCCACTTGTTACTACTGGTGGGACAACTCAGTGAGTGCACAAAGAAGCATCACAAAGAAGCATCTTGCCGAATAAGCCCAAGAAACTGGATATCAGGCCCAGAGCTCCAGGAAATCCGTGAAATAATCGATAATGAGAAACATGATCTAACTACGGAAGAACATTTTCACATCATAAACTTCGTAAACGATGTGATAGAAAGCGAAGAAAAGGATAACCCAGACCGAAATACAAGACAAACACAAAATGCACAAAACGGTCAGACTAACAGACGAGAAAAAAAAGACCAAATACAAAAGATACGAAAATCGATGTAGGAAAAGAAGAAACCACAACCATCCCTTAGGAGTAAGGATTGGAAAAGAGGTAAAGATGCATCCGAACACACCAATGGGCTTTTACAACGTATTAAAACTAATGACACGACGGAGATCAATACTCTCATCTACGCTGGTGCAAAAATGATGATGGAAAAAAAATGCAAGAAATAATTTCGACCAAGAGGGACAATAAACCAGCTTGGGAAATAAGATTATAAAGATATATCTCCAAATTACAAAGAGACACAAGACTACTGAAAATATATCTAAGACGTTTACAAAGACATAAACGGAGAAAGGAGACAGAACATAAAAGCAGAAGCTACAGACACAAATAACTTCTGGACTATGGGACACGTACAGAATAAAACAAAAAGGGCTATCCGCCGCTGTGGAAGAAATACACCAATAAAGATTGGCTACAGAAACAATACTAAAAAGGTATAAACAAAGTATTGCCAAATACAGTGTGTTCCGGTTAATAGAGCCGCATCGGGACCAACGATTTTGGAACCAATGGTCCGATTAACCGAACAACAGCATTATTTAATACATAAAACACCCCAGTTTTTTCAAGGGGCAAACTAGCATAAAAACCACAAGTTAAGTCCCTTTTTCTTTCTTTTTGAAATTTCACTTTTAACTTGAGTCACAAGATAATTGTTTTGGGAAATAAATAATATATTTTTAGTAATCCTATCAGATTTTATTATTTTAAATATCAATTCAGTAGCACTGCTGGTTGGTCCCAAAAAACAGCGCATTGGTCATAATAAACGAAGCAAATTATCGATGATTACATACGGTTGAATCGGTTCTTACGAAATTGGACCTATTGTGCGGCTGGTCCTACGAACCGTTGATCCTATTAAGCAGAATCCAATGTAAACGCAAAACCTCAAAAGAATGGAATGACATTTTACAAAGTCATAAACGGTGAAAGGAAACAGAACATAAAAGCAGAAGCTACGGACACAAATAACTTCTGGAATGTAATTTGTGGATATCGAAAGACACACAACCATAGGCGCCAACTACGTAGGGGGGGGGCTAGAGCCACCCCTGGAAAAATTGTCGAGGAGCCGAGCCTCTCCTGGTATTAATTGACAAACAATTTAACACAGGGCACCGTCAAACTTTGTCACTATTAATTAAATTTGTTTTTAAAATACACATGATTATTGCATTGTTTAGTTTAGTTTTCTTTTCGTTTGATATGTTCTGAACGTATTTTACATTGAAAGTATTTAAAGCATAAATTTGTTCAGAACGTATTTTACATTGAACGTATTTAAAGCATAAATTTGTTCAGAACTTATTTTACATTGAAGGTATTTAAAACAAAGATTTGTTCAGAACGTATTTTACATTGAAAGTATTTAAAACATAAATTTGTTCAGAACGTATTTTACATTGAACGTATTTATAGCATAAATTTGTTCAGAACTTATTTTACATTGAACGTATTTAAAACAAAGATTTGTTCAGAACGTATTTTATATTGAAGGTATTTAAAACAAAGATGTGTTCAGAACGTATTTTACATTGAAAGTATTTAAAACATAAATTTGTTCAGAACGTATTTTATATTGAAAGTATTTAAAACAAAATTTTGTTCAGAACGTATTTTATATTGAAGGTATTTAAAACAAAGATTTGTTCAGAGCGTATTTTATATTGAAGGTATTTAAAACAAAAGTTTGTTCAGAGAGTATTTTACATTGAAGCTATTTAAAACAAAAACTTTTTAACGCGAATTTAATCTATTTCGAACATTCTTTAGAAGGTAGAATAATCCTCATTCAAAAAACTATCAAAAACGTAAAATGAACCCATGGTAGCAATTACCATGTGATGTGGAAAATCTTGACTGGACAAATAGCAGAGAAAACAGGCCTGGTTAGTAACTCAATAGAAACCGTCACGTCAAACTAAGGGATCAATTTAGCATAAAATTACATTGCAAATTGAACCCCCACTAAAAACCGTCCCGATTTAAAACAAACAAAAAAACGTTTTTCTAGATATAATAATGTTTATATTTTAAGCCCTCTAGTTCTATTGCTGCGTCCTGTACGCGTCATACATACATACATAGCCAGTCAGCCGGACCAACTTGAAAACTGAAGAAACCTATGTTGACAGTTTTGGTTGACGGTTTCTAATATACATCACCATGGAAAGGATGTGACTGTTACCAGAAGAACAGAAAAGATGCACGAGAGGAACCAAAGGCCCGAATGACCTGTGCTACTCGATGATCTTAAAAGAAAGGGGGGCATTGGAATGGGATGAATAGACTACAGAAAGGAATAGGATATGATCCCTCAAGGCTGGATACTCGAATGCCTCTGGATATTCAAGATTTACGAATCAGTGCTGAGATTCATAGGTAATTTCATGAAAAACAGGAAAGTGGACTTAACTTCAAGCTTCTTAAACTCAACTCTGGCGATTGAGCTTGTCATGACCTCTGGACAACAGGAGTTGGCTTGTGCTATTTTTAGAAGCACTTCCTGCTTGTCTAGACAGTTGACCTTCGAATTTGCCGCGCTTTTAGGTAAAACCACCAGTCAGAGTCAACTTGTGGACGAGCATGGTCGCTCCTATTTGGCGTCTCCTAAATCAGGCCATATCTAAAGATCAGCTAAATCTTCTAAATGCTAACCACACTCTATTCTATTTTCCCTCCCTGTTGTCTCAACTACTAACCAGTACTAAAGCCACTAACTAATGCTAATACTTAAGAAGAAACATGAACTGAATGAACGGACTGATCACCTTGTGTTTCTACATAGAAAAAGCGTCTTTTATATATCTTGTTTGACTTCATGACTTCCTCCGAAGCCCAAGTCATCACAGAGCTGCAGGCCTTTTGGGAAGTAGTTTGACGATTCAAACACTGAGCTATTGTCTTGGGGTTGTAAAAAGAAGTAACAATGAACCATACGGTCTCACTCACGTAATCCTATATTCTTTTGTGTTCGTGACACGTCTTTATGATTTGAAATTTTTCATTACAATCTCGGGGTTTCTTTTTCATAAAGAAGAACTGAAATAAAAGAACAGTTAGAAACTGTCAACCAAATCTGTCAAAATCAACATAGTTTTCTTCAGTTTTCAAGTGGGTCTGGCTGGCTATGCAAGTATCATGCGCACAGGCCGCACCAATGGAGCTAGAGGGCTGAAAATTTCAACATTTTCTCTTTATTATGTTTTGTTTTATTTACCTCCCCCCCAAAAAGAATAGGCTCCTAATGTGAGGTTCAATTTACAATGTAAGTCTATGCTAAATTGCTTCCTTAGATTGCTTATTGAAAAGTCGGTCTTTTTAGTGATCACCGGTCTTTTTAGTGAAAAGGCGAGGGAAGTAACTTTATCCATTTATAACCGTTTTTAACAATTTTTTAATTGATCACCCCCAACACGGCTTGCTACGAAAAGATGTTAGCCACATGACGGTTTCTTTTGAGAGTGACTAACCAGATCTGTTGTTGTTTACTTTTTAAATGTTAAGTGACTACACATGTTTTGTCGTTAGGAGTGTTTAGTTATATCTAATTACATTCATTGATTCTATTGTGACATCCGTCATATCGGCGTACATTTAAACAAGCCTAAAAGTCAGACCATAGATGTGCTATTTAAACACGAGTTCAGTTAAAATATTGCGTGTATTTTTTAACATATCTCATATCGCGATCTTTTTGTAAAAACATATTTCATATCGCGGTGTGTTTTTTTAAAACATATCTCATATCGCGATGTTTTTGTAAAAACATATTTCATATCGCGGTGCATTTTTTTAACATATCTCATATCGCGATGTTTTTGTAAAAACATATTTCATAGCTCGGTGTGTTTTTTTAACATATCTCATATCGCGATGTTTTTGTAAAAACATATTTCATATCACGACGTTTATTTTTTTACATATTTCATATCGCGGTGTTTTTTTTTCACATATCTCGTATCGCGATTTTTCTTTTAACATATCGTTAAAAGAAACCACACCGCAATAAGAAATGTGTTAAAAACACACCGCGCTCTGAAATATGTAAAAAAAACAAAAACACCGCAATATGAAATATGTACAAAAATAAACATCGCGATATGAGATATGTAAAAAAAACACACCGCGATATGAAATATGTTTTTAAAAAAAGATCGAGATATGAGATATGTTAAAAAAATAAACATCGCGATATTTATTTTTTAACATATCTCATATCGCGGTGTTTTTTTTAACATTTAACTGAACTCGTGTTTAAATCTATGTTCTGACTTTCAGGCTTGTTTAAATGTATGCTGATATGACAGTTGTCACAATAGAATCAATGAATGTAATTAGATATAACTAAACACTCCTAATTCTTACTTCTTTTTACAACCCCAAAGACAATAGCTCAGTGTTTGAATCGTCAAACTACTTCCCAAAAGGCCTTACAGCTCTGTGATGGCTTGGGTTTCGGAGGAAGTCACGAAGTCAAACAAGATATATAAAAGACAACCTACCTTTTATTCTATGTAGAAACACAAGGTGATCCGTCCGTTCTTTCAGTTCATCTGTTTCTTCTTAAGTATTAGCTTTATTTAGTGGCTTTAGTACTGGTTAGTAGTTGAGACAATAGGAAGGAAAAATAGAATAGAGTGTGGTTAGCATATAAAGGATTTAGCTGATCTTTAGATATGGCGTGATTTAGGAGACGCCAAATAGGTGCGACCATGCTCGTATCGCGGTGTGTTTTTTAACATATCTCTAAAATATCGCGATTTTTATTTTAACCTATCGTTAAAAGAAACATAGCGATATGAGATATATTAAAAAAACACACTGCGATATGATATATACCAACAAAAAAAAATGAACATCGCGATATGAGATATATAAAAAAAACACCAACCGCGATAAGAAATATGTTAAAAGATAAACATCGCGATATGAGATATGTAAAAAAAACGAAAACACCGCAATATGAAATATGTAAAAAAATAACCATTGGGATATGAGATAGTTTAAAAAATATCTTAGCTTCTTGTTTGATTTCGAGAATTGATTTTAAAAAAGAACAAACAAATATTCTGTTAGAAAGTTACGTTCGATATGTCAATTTGTCAGATGTCAGTCAGTGATGACTATCGCTGCCAGAGAAGTTTAGCGCTTCTAAAAATGTCCAAATTGGCGTATTTGTATTTATTGATTCTAACATTGAAAATAGAAGAAAATAAGCAACATATTCGGTATAAGACTTTTTTATTTTAAGAAAGGTAAAAATGCGACCCAAACACAATAAAAGATCTGTGATTTATGGAGAAGGTACTGATGGCTATTTCTCGCTGGACGATGCTCCATGATCAGGTAGACTAGTTAATGTTGATCAAGACAACACTTAAAATTAATCAGCGTTATAAGAAATCATTTGTACCAGCTTGGTTATTGTCAAACTCCAGTCCAAGACGGGAGTTGACTTTGTTTTCTACCGTAACAGCAAAAACAAGAACAATCCTCACCAAATTTAGAGGAGTAAACTCTTCACTGTTTTTCTGTCACGTCACGTTAAACCAAACCGATATGTTAAATTAACATTCCCCTACCGTGATTTGAAATCACGACCCACTGATTGGTAAGCGGCTCTCTTACTGGCTGAGGTAAATTGACAAGTCTTACATATCTGCGAAAATGTATGTTATAAATACGCAAGGGATTATTTCATTTTAATAAATAAATACATTTATACTAAAAATTGTGACGACGGTGCCAACCGCGAGATCGAACCGGAAACCTCTGCCGAACCACAGCCGAAGAGACTTCGTGTGGCAGCGCTCCCTGTTGATGGTTTGTTGCGCCAAACTCTTCGCATACGGTCACTTGAATCATTTCTTAGCATGATATAAGTGACCGATTATGAGGAGTGAGCATAATTCGCTTTTGGCTGCGGTCAGAAGAACGTCGTTGGTTTAGAGTGATTCGAGAGAAACCGTGCGTTTTCCGGTGACGTGCTAAAAGAAGTTTCCTCCGAAGAGGTGTCCTGTGAAAGAGACTTTGTGCCC
>VCCN01000332.1:784052-796385 GCA_006491835.1 Architeuthis dux | reverse complement strand
AAAAAGTATACAATTTGTATATACAAGCACACATCATAGCAAAAGTATTTATCTAGGGCCTTATAAATTTGTGGTGCTGTAATAAACATCATAATTCTTCTTAAAATCATTTACATCTGTCGATAGCACTACATATTCCAATAATCTATTCCAAAGTCCTACCACTCTATTGCTAAAAAAGAATTTTCTGATATTCAATCTACTTCTATTTGCTTCTATCATATATGTGTGGCCTCGCAGTCCCTTGTCTCCTACTACTTTTTTGCTAAAAAAGAATTAAATATTATATTAATATTTACTAAGCTTAGCTTAGTACAGTACAATACCAGATAGGGATAAGGAGATGAGGGTAGGGAGAAGGGGGTAGGAAGATTGTGTTGGTCCAATTTTCTTAATTGGGATGGCCTGTATATCGACCTTGAAAATCAGCATATGAGATCCTAGCTTTTACTTGGGTTCAAACACTGATATCTGGCACTAGTGGAAAATATGTACAGTATCACCCATAAATGAGTACACCCCTAACACCTTTTGTACCTGCCACTTGGTTTATTAGATATAAAAGCATTATTGGTTTTGCTCATAGCTACAGTATCACCCATAAATGAGTACACCCCTACCACATTTTGTACCTACCACTTAGTTTATTAGATATAAAAGCATTATTGGCTTTGCTTAGAGATATAGTCACCCATAAATGAGTACACCCCTATCACTATTTTATAGAAAGTTCGTCACACCAAATATTGAGTTTAAATAAACCTTTTACATAGGGGTGTACTCATTTTTGGAGGATAACATATTCATATTTTTGGCAACAAAGTTTCAATGCTGTAGAGTTTGGTCGTATATAATACTTGATAATATCTGTTTTGATTGTGTAATGTTCCACTTGAAATAATAAAATTCTGTTATGTTTGGTTTAGAAGAAAATTAACTTTCTATAAAACAGTGGTAGGGGTGTACTCATTTATGGGAAACACTGTAGCTATAAGAAAAGCCAATGATAAGTCTGTAGCCTGACATAATTATTAACTGAATTTTGATCTGAAATCTTTACTTTATAATGTTCATTCTATGTGATTTAATGGAGAAACGTTGGGTTAAGTGTATTGACAAGGAAGGTAATTATGTTGAAAAATAAATATTTGTTGTGTAAAATAAATACTTTTTTCATCATTAGGCTACAGACATATTGATGTTGGCCACCTAGCAAGAAGAAATGACAATAGATGGGGGAAAAGACTAACTGATTGGTGTCAGTAAAAGAAGTAGAAAAAGACCAGACACAAGATGGAGAGACGAGATAGAAAAGTTTGCCGGTAAGACTTGGCAGAGACTAGCACAAGATAGGTTGTCATGGAAGGAAATGGGAAAGGCCTTTGTCCAGCAGCGGACTTATAATGGCTGATGATGATGATCTATCTATATAAATATGTTTGTTATGTGGATGTAAGGGAATCTGACAGAATGGTAGATCTGATTAGACAATGTGGGAAAGAAAGATTGAGAAAAATGTTTTACGTCTCAAACATATTTATTATCATGAAGATAAACCTTTATGCATTTCATCGGTGCAAAAACAGATTATGTGCTTGTTCAAATAATTATCAATGATAATTTATGCATAAAAAAGTATTGATCATACTTAATTGAACAAGCACAAAATCTGTTTTCAACCCTGAGATTGCAGGGGGCCATTATGGATTTTGAACAGGGGGGATCAAAATCAACTTACTAGTTTGGTAACTCTTCCATATAGCAATGTGAGTTCACTTTTTCAATCCCCTTGATTGATTCTGAACAAGATTTTAGAAGGATAGAAAACAAAAAACTTTTAAATTAATTCTATTAAAAAAAACATTTTCAAGAAATTTAGCATTCAGAACCACAAAACATGACTAAAAGCATCCCTTGTTATGTTGATTGCAAAAGATTTGGTTCTTTTCGCATAATGTTTCTGTTTTTAACTCTCAAAACCAAGCAATTAGAAGCAAAATAGTTGTCTGTTCAAATACTTATGACAGGTACTGCATTTGCTTGGCACCGATCTTACTCGGTTGTGAAATGAGCGGCCTAAATCGGGTAAATAAATAAAGAAATGAGCGTTGTGTGGGGATCAAACCCATTATACGTAGGACGTGGGTTCTATCTTCGCAAGATGCTTATTTATTTATTTATTTACATGATTTAGGCCACACATTTCACAATCGTGTAAAATCGGTGCCGAGCAAATATATGTTCCTAATAAAAAATGACTTTATAATTATCATATTCTGTCGGTTATAAATTATCCATTCACTGAATACTTCATATATACATATGGTAGATATGATTGGACAATGTGGAAAGATTGAGAAAAGCGTGTTACGTCTCAAACATGTAAATAAATCTTTATGCATTTTGTCATTGTGAACGACGTCATCAGAAGAAATTTGGATGATCGCACGGGTATATTTAAATTTCTTCTGATGACGTTGTTCACAACGATAAAATGCATAACAATTTATCTTCATGATAATAAACATGTTTGAGACGTAACATGCTTTTCTCAATCTTTCTTTTCCACATTCCCTAACATCCAAACAACAAATGGAGAAGCCAACAAAGTGTAGGATAAAAGACTCCTGCCTACCATCTGATCTTCGTTAGCTCAGTCGGTAGAGCAGCACCGCATATAGGTGGCTTCCAAGGTAGACGTGGGTTTGATCCCCGTACAGAGTTCGTTTCTTTATTCACATTTACGATTTAGGCCGCTCGTTTAGCAGTCACTCACACCGACGCCGAGCAAATATAGGCTCACACTAATAAATGTCATTATAATTATCATTTATACATATATATGTAGTCAAATTCCTGGTTCTTTTTTGTAACAGTTTGAACATAGCAGAGTTGTGCGATCATCCATACTGTGTAGTGTAAATGAAATGAGAAGTGTTTTGTATGTTTGGGTGACCTGGTTTGTTAAATGGGGATTTACTTTTTTAGAAAGGGTCAGTGTATGAGTTTTGAAGTGGGTGGCGGTAGGGAGTGGGGTGTTTAGATAGTGGCTATCTTTTCTGGATTTTAACACCCCATTCCCTACCGCCACCGACTTACATCCACACAACAAACATATATACAAATTCATACTAGCTGGGAACTGCTCAATTCATTATACTATATATATCAATAAATCCTGATAGGTAGTTATTAGCTGAATGTTCACTGTTCGATCTCTGATTAATATTCACCACTGAATTAAGTGCATTAACGGGAAGGAGATCATGTTGAAAAATAAATATTTGCTGTAAAAAGTAAATGCTTTTTTCCTCAGGGCTGTCAGAACTGGGGATTGGGCTTCACCCCCTAATAATTTGCTAATATGTGTTCCTTATTGTTTTGAAAAATGCTGCAAAAAGCTAGCTTTCAGATTCCAGAAAGAGTAAATAAACCAATTATCCCCTTCAATTATTTTTTGCTAGTTCATAGGTGTATAATAGACCTATCCCGACTCTCGATTTCAATTTGATAAAACAAAGGAAAAAAACCTTGACCTCTAGTTATCTTTGATTCCCAACGCGCAAGGTTGTTTTAGAAATACATAATTTATCTTTAACTTTTTTTGAATTTTGAATCGAATTGTCTTTGCTTGAGTGAATTGCACAGAGAAAGTAAAACTAAAAGAAATTGCGGTAAATGAATATAAAAAACTCATTTATAATTTTTCAGTCAATATGATTTAAATTAATTAAAAGAAAGTCTGTGGATGACTTGAAAAATACATTGATTTCTGACAGATTTTGAAGCTCTATTTTCAAAAATTCACTAAGCAGCCTTTTGTTCATAATTAACTTCATCAATTAATTAGATATCTGAATATCATCGTATATCCATCAATTAGATATCTGAATATCATCATATATCCATCAATTAAATAGTGCACTTTTTACAATAAAAGTGTTTTCCAGTGATCTAAAGGACATGTTCTAAAAAGATTTTTTCTGCTTCGCTCACAGCCGCCCCAATATAAATTTCGTCCTGACAGCCCTGACCGTGTATAGATATGTATGTGTGGGTGTGCAGACAGTTGAGAAGTAAAAATTAATTACATAATAATAGATGTAACAGTATATTCACAGAGGAGAGTAACATGAAACCTAGCAATGATTCCATCTCGTACTTCCATTAGAAATCCACCAGTCTAATGCAACTTTGTTCTTTTGGGCTGATATTTATTGAACGCTGGGAAGTGCAAAGTCATTAGAAATGTCAATTAATCTGTTAATTAGAAACCATCAACCAAACCTGTCACTATAGGTTTCTTCAGTTTTTAAGTTGGTCTCGCAGGCTATGTAGGTATTGCGCATACAGGCTGCACAAATGAAGTGAGGGGGATGAACATTTTAAAATTTACTCTTTATTATGTCTAGAAAAATGTTTTTAATTTTTAAAATCTTTAAAGTTTTTAGTTGCGGTTACTAACAACGGACCGGTTTAAACACTGTTGCTGGGTTTAAGTTATTCATGAGTTCTGACAATTATATGTATCTATGTATCTATGTATCTATGTATCTATATATCCATGTATTTATGTATCCATGTATCTTATGTATCTCTGTATTTATATATCCAGAATTTGCCCAGCCCTAACAATTCATAGTAGAAACTTGAAATTTTGCACACACACTCCCCACAATGAGTTTTTTTTGTTTTTTGAAAATTCCACTCCCAAATAAGTTTTTAGTAGGGGGTTCAATTTACAATGTAAGTTTATGCTAAATTGGTGCTTTAGTTTGAGTCCGGCAATGTTCTTGCTTGTTTTTTTGAAAATTTCAGACTTTTTTAGTGATCACTGCCCAACAAACGGCCAGAGAAGAAACTCATGCTTTGATCACCCCGTTTTCAAATTTTTTAATTGATCACCCCCAACACAGCATTCTATATGATGGTTTCTATTGAGTGACTAACCAGACCTGTCTCTTTTTGGCTGTTAATCAGTTTATTAGAAACTGTCAACCAAAACTGTCACCATAGGTTTCTTCAGTTTTTAAGTTGGTCTGGCTGGCTATGTATGTATTGGGCATACAGGCTGTACAAATGAAGCGAGAGGGCTGAACATTTTAATATTTACTCCTTATTATGTCTAGAAAAAATGTTTTTAGTCACTGCTACCAATAACAGACCGGTTTAAACACTGTTGCTGGGTTTAAGTTATTCATGAGTTCTCACAATTATATGTATCTATGTATTTATGTATCCATGTATCAATGTATCTCTGTATCTGCATATTCAGAATTCACTGAGCCCTAACCATTCATAGTAGAAACTTGAAGTTTTGCACACACACTCCCCTCAATGAGTAGGGAAAATGGTTTTCTTTCTGTCTAACTTTTTTCTTACTTTCTTTTCTTTTTAATCATCATTACCAAAGGTTTAGGTTATTCATGTGTTCACACATTTATATCTATGTATCTGTCTATCTATGTATCTGGACTTTGCACAGCCCTAACTGTTCATAGTAGAAACTTGAAATTTCGCACACACACTCCCCTCACTGAGTAGGGAAAATGTGTTTTTTAGACTTTTGAAAATTCCAATCCAAAATAAGTTTTTAGTAGGGGGTTCAATCTACAATGTAAGTTTATGCTAAATTGGTGCTTTAGTTTGTCTCCGGCAATGTTTTTGCTTGTTTTTTGAAAATTTCGGACTTTCTTAGTCATTGCTGCCCAACAAAAGAGAGAGAGGTAACTCATGCATTGATCACCTCTTTTTCCAATTTTTTAATTGATCATCCCCAACACAACATACTGCCAAAGACCTTGGTCACGTGACAGTGTTATGATATGTGCTTCCAGACTAACAAACACCTGTGCAGAAATGTAAGTGACCTCGATCACCTTAGGAGATGGGTATATTGCATCAGTGTTGTAAACAGGAAATGGGGACCGGTGATTGACACTGCATAGGCGTTGGAGAAGCCTATAAAGCAGAAGACTGCATTCATAGCAGATAACAGATATTTAACATTTTTATTACCTTTCAACGCCACAGACCCCAACAAAAAAGAAATTAGTTTCCCAGCCAATGTCCAACGTAAAAAAATAAAGGTTGTGTTTGGGTTTGGAAATATCTGAATTTACCTGAAATCGGACATAAATCGGATAATATAGAATATCAGATTTTTAAAAAATGAATCGGACATGATGACTCAAAAAAGGACACAGTGTCCGAAATCAGACAAATCTGGCAATCCTGGGATCAATATACAATGTAAGTTTATGCTAAATTGGTCACTAGTTTGTGCCCGCTTGTTTTTTGAAAATTCAGATCTTTTTTAGTGGTCACAACCCAACAAAAGGTGAGAGAAATAACTTATTCATTGATCACCCCTTTCTCCAACCTTTTAATTGATCACCCCCAACACAGCATATATGAGTGTATTAAATGGCTTGATACTTTAAGTACAGACCTCATAATCATTTCAACGTCTCAGACAATAACTGTATCATAATATATCACCAAATCCATTTGGTGTATGTCAGATTAGCAGCAAAGTCTTAGTTTTATCAAAAGCAATCTACTGATATTTTGGCATTTTATTGTCTTTCTCTATACAGTCATATGTCCGACCGACTTATGTTGACTTATGTTGAAAAATAAATATTTTTTGTGTAAAATAAATGCTTTTTTCATCATTGGGCTGCAGATTTGTGGACGTATCTATGTACAATCGACAGAGAACGTTGTTGGAAGCAGAGAAAAATCAAAGAGGCAGCTCACATCAAAATGTTGACTAAATGCATTAGCCAGAGAAGCGCGGATTTCAACCCGATGTGGCTTCCACTTCTCAACAAATCCAAACCCGACAGAACAAAAACACAGAAACACCAGGGCCATGCGCTATAAGGGCTACCCCCCTTTAAGCATAATTTCTGTTTAACTCATCACACCCGGATTTTACACCTGAAGAAGGCCGAAGAATGGATCGGCCGAAACGTCGTGTTTACAACACAAATAACAAGAAGGAGTTCAACCGTCCTAAGAACCATTTGAATATTAATGACCCTTCTCAAAACTATATAATTTGTTTGTTTTCTTCACAGCTGTGGCAGTGTAGACAGATTTTTTGGACCTGTGCAGAATCCTCGCAAATATGATTTTCTCCAGAATGCACATTCAGTTCTGAGTGAATTACAAAAGAATAAAAACCATCAAACTGTTGGCTCCGTGGACGATTCCTGTTCTTCACAGAAATCATATTCTCTAAACTTTTCTACCTCAGTCAGCAGTACCTCAGAACAGGTCTATTTGCAGCTGATGGCGATCCCAAAAGAGGACTTTGTAGACTGTTTGATATGTGGAAGGGATGCTGGAATAAGTGGATATCCCCATAAGTGCTTAAAACCCATTAACTGCAGATGACAGTAATTTCAGTCATTGCAGTTATTTGGCTTAACCGCAAATAACAAAATTTCTTTCATGTTATTGTTAGCTTACTAAAGCGAACGCAGTGTATACATCTTTGTTTCAAGTTCTCCAGACAGGGAAGGTGAGACGGAGAAAGTAAAAGAGCAGACACCTTGCTGGGTTGAGCTAATGACTTAGCAAAAGAAACATTATCGATGACATTTATTCCTTTCTCTTCGGAAAGGCAAAGAAGATGTATATACAATATAGAGGTTTAGGTAAATAAGTATGTGTCATGATAACCTATGTTGTGCAGTGTGTATATTTTACTGCAACCTATAATGGTCGACTTACGACCAGGTTGAGTTGCGTACATACTATCAGAACGTAACCTGGATGAAAGTCGATGCACGGTTAAATATGAAACTTGGGATCAGTTGCCTTAAATGTTATTGTTAAAGTTCCAGGCAATTAACAAGATACAAGAGTTAAGCTTCTTTCTCTTTTTGAATCTGTGACCCACAAAATCCAGGAGGCTGACAAAACTCCTTCTGAATTTGATTAATTGAGAAAAAAAAATCAATTTGATTTAAACGATACAAAAAAATGAATAAAAAATCTCTGAAAATGGTTCCTATAAATGTTCTAAGGAAAGATGATCCATTTGCAAGACTAAAAGCGTTTCTTAATGTCTTTGTTTCTGTCTGAAGAGAAGACGCAATGCACCAAATACAGAGGATTATTTTTCCCCTTCTTTTTTTCCATTTCTTTCTTACAGCTTCTTCTTGCTCTTTCTTCTTCAATTTTTTCCTTTTTTTCCCCTTCCTTTTTTCTTTCTTTCATTCATCTTCTTCTCTCTCTTTCTCCTCCAATTTTTTCCTTTTTCCACTTCTGTTTTTTCCTCAAATCAATGCTTAATTCAAACTTCACCATTTTTGCAGTAGAATTTTAAGCATAATTTTCAGCAGCAAAGACAACAAGTTTACAGAATCTTTCTGACAGGTACATCATTATCATAAATAGTATCACTACAGTTATTATTAGCAGCATCACCATAATTATATTTATCTTTATAGTAGTAGTGCTACTAGTCATGTTACCAGTTATGTGAAATAACTACCATATTTGACAATATAATAAGAAGCCTCTTTTTTCCCCCCAAAAAAAAATGGCTGAAAAGGTAAAAGTAATTCTTTGTTGTCCATTGGCCAGGACTGAAAGAGGAGTTAGAAAACTAGGTTTTAAATGCAGGGAAATCTTAATATTCCCTACTGAAAAAGAGTCTTCTTACATGCCATAAAATATGGTAATCTTTGTTAATCAATTTATCCCCTTTTTAATTATTATTATTAGAAACTGTCAATCAAAACTTTCAACATAGGTTTCTTTGGTTTTCAAGTGAGTCTGGCTGGCTGGCTATCTATATATGTACAGTATCGCCCATAAGTAAGTACACGCTTACCACTGTTTTATAGAAAGTTAATTGTCTTCTAAACCAAACATAGCAGAATTTTATTATTTCTAGTTGAACATTACACCATCCAAACAGATATTATCAGGTATTATTTATGACTAAACTCTGCAGCATTGAAACTCTGTGGCCAAAAATATTTTTCGTAGGGGTGTACTCATTTTTGGACGGCAACATATTCATATTTTTTTTAGATATAAAAGCAGTATTGGCTTTGCTCATAGCTACAGTATCATCTATAAATGAGTACACCCTTACTACCTTTTGTATAGAAAGTTAATTTTCTTCCAAACAAAGCATAGCAGGATTTTATTATTTTCAGTGGAACATTACACAATCAAGCAGTAATAGAAAGTAAAGGCGGTCACACCAAATATTGATTTTAAATAAACCTTTTTCGTGGAGGTGTACTCATTTTTGGATGGCAACATATTTATACTTTTGGCCACAGAGTTTCAATGCTGTAAAGTTTGGTCATAAATAATACCTTTTGATTGTGCAATGTTTCACTAGAAATAATAAAATCCTGAAATGTTTGGTTTAGAAGACAATTAAATTTCTATTAAAAAGTGGTAGGGGTGTACTTATTTATGGGCGATACTGTATACAAGCCACACCAATGGAGACAGGGGGCTGAAAATTTAAATATTTACTCCTTATTATGTCTAGAAAAACGTTTTTTGCTTTTTTAAAATTTTTTAAAATGCTGCCCAAATAGGTTTTTAGGGGGGGGGGGGTCAATTTACAATGTAAGTTTATGCTAAATTGTCCATCTGCATTTATTCTTTTGAAAAAAATCGAACTTTTTGTGATCACTGCCCAACAAAAGGCAAGATAAATAATTTATTCATTGATTACCCCCTTATCCAATTTTTTAATTGATCGCCCCCAACATGGCATGCAGCCGAAAGACATTGGTCATGTGACAGTTTCTATTGAGTGACTAACCAGACCTATTATTATTTCCTTGATTTGTGGTTTCATACAATCATATACCAAGTCTTTCACCTGAGAGCTAAGGTAAATGAAGGTTTTCTTACAAAGTTATTGAGCATTTCTTCTTTTTTTTAAAATTTTCTTTTTTCTTCTTCTTCTTCTTCTTCTTTTAAATGACAGCAAGTCTTCCCAATACTCCAGAACTTTCCTCAGTATTCCTGATTTCAATAATGTTTGTTATGTTATTGCGGGGTGGGGAGGTTGTGAAATTTGAAATTTCTTTAATTAATTTAAAAAAAAAAAAATGAAAGCCACTAAAGGGTATTTATAAGTGGTCTGTGTGTCTATGAACATTTGGTGGATAGGTGTGTATGTATATGTGTGCCTAGAGATTTGTGGGAGTTTGGAAGTGGGTATGTTTTCATATATAGGGATATGTGTGTGTGAGAAACATTAAAAACATATGTATGTACGTTTTCCCATGTGAAAATCAAAGATGACCAAAGAAATCTAAGATGACCGCTGCTTGATGAGTTCCCAGGTCAAAACAACTAGATTATTGATAAAATAACTGTGTGGCAGACGACATCATGACTATGCTTTGGTTATTAACAAAGATAGCAATTTTTATGGCTTTGACAGATCAAAAGAATTCTAGCCAAAGTGGATTTATCAAACTTGAGTATTTTTCTGTACTAAAGGAATTTGGAAACTTGGACGGAAATAAGTAAGACAGAGATTAAATATATGCGAAGGAGAAACAGAAAGAAAGAAGTAATTAGCTATAAAACAAGGTTGAAATGAGGTGCTAGAAAGTGAGGCTGGAGCAGATCAAAGTTGTCTGTAGTGGACGCATCGCTGGCTTGTCTTACGTGTAGTAAACAAGGCGATGTGAAAGTTAATCAGCTGTGACTAAGTAGTAAAGAAGATGATACTTAACTCAGCAACCAGACTTCTCTCTACCTTAGTTTCACTCCCTTTCTCTCTCTAAAAATCAACTTTCTTGCACTGGTGTTTTGCGAGGACTTCTATATTTATGACAATGTGAGAACAACAACATGCCATGAAGAAATAAAAACTCCTGCCTTCAAAAGAAAAGACTTCCTCCTTTTTTCATTCTTACAACTTCTGCGTGTCTGCATGGGTCAAGTGCTAATGCATGGCTATGCAACAATGTTGTCATCTGGATGGTTTCAATTCTTCCTTGATTTTCGATTTCTAATCCTTTTACAAACCTCTTCAGACTGTTCCAAGTGCTCCAATAATAATAGGTGCAGCTGTCACCTTCATATTCCACAGTTTTTTTCAGTTCACTGGCAAGATTCAGATTTCTTTCCAGCCTTTCATTTCAGAAACTGTCAACCAAGTGACACTGTCCAACAAAAGGTGAGAGAAGTAACTTATTCATAGATCACCCCTTTTTCCAATTTTTTAATTGATCATCCCCAACACGGCGTACTGCCAAAAGATGTTGGTCACATGACGGTTTCGATTGAGTGACTAACCAGACCTGTTTGTTTTTTATGATTACTAGATTTCTAGTCATCTGGCCTGAATTGGATTATCTCTTTGGTCTGTTCTGGCCTGAATTGGATTATCTCTTTGGTCTGTTCTGGCCTGAATTGGATGATCTCTTTGGTCTGGTCTGCCTGAATTGGATTATCTCTTTGGTCTGTTCTGGCCTGAATTGGATGATCTCTTTGGTCTGGTCTGCCTGTATTGGATTATCTCTTTGGTCTGGTCTGGCCTGAATTGGATGATCTCTTTGGTCTGTTCTGGCCTGAATTGGATTATCTCTTTGGTCTGTTCTGGCCTGAATTGGATGATCTCTTGGAATTTCAAAGTTCTATAGAATTTCATTTTTTTTAAATTCTCTATGCCATCTCATTTATGCATATACTATTGTTCTTCAATCTGCACGATCAAATCCCAGTTGTTTGCACAATTCTCAGTGGATCAATATTCCTACCCAGTCATGCCTTAAGTGACAGCAAATATTCTGATCATTATTATTATTATTATTATTATATAAATCACCCATCCTATTTTCAGCATGTCATATAGAAATCTCAGAATGTTCCATTTTGACATAATAACCAGGGTCCAGTTCTGCATTGTAATTGTATAGTAAATTGAAGCCCCCTACTAAAACATAATGTAACAGGTGAAAATCACCTGGATTTGTTTTATTCTCTAAGTTAGAGCATCCTGAAGATGCCAGACTAAAGAAATTCTGCCTACCATGTCTGTTTTTGCTGGGTTACGGTAACATACATAGAGAATAAGATATCTTTATTATAAAGATATATTTGATGCAAACTACCAAACCTAATTCCAGCATCATTTGCCATCACGCCTTTATAGTCACTATCACCACAACAATCATCGCACCCCATTTTCAGCATTACCCCCACCACCATCAACTCTTCTATATTCACCACCACCATCACAGACATCTACACCATCCACACCATTTTCAGCATCACCATCATGTATTTTATATTCACCACCACAAACACCTATACCATCCACCCCAT
>VCCN01000332.1:735416-746913 GCA_006491835.1 Architeuthis dux | reverse complement strand
TTAGTTACAAAATGTTGTAACATATAATATCATAACTAATAATATTGTAACTAATAATGTTCTAACTAGTAATATTGTGACTAATAATGGTGTAACTAATAATATTGTAACTAATAATATTGTAATTAATAATGTAATTAATAATATTGTGACTAATAAAGAAACTATATTTATCACATCTTATTCTATGATAAAATTGATGAACAACTTACAAGTATAACAATTATTTTAACCTTATTTATAAATGTTTTCAGACGGTTGTCCTCATCTTAGTTCATCTTTTGAACACAACGTTTCAGCTGTTATACCCACAGCTTTCAACATATCTCCTACCTTCTTGATTATAGAATTTTGAAGTTCACAAAATATAATCTTCTGCTGTTCTGGTGCTATAAGACTAATCACATTTGTTTTCTTAGTGTGAAGGTCTCTTAGAGAGCTAGACTTTTTGAATAAAAAAAGTGTTTCACCATATTCCCATTTTGTCTAATAGTTATAGGCTTTTTACAAGAGAAGTTATTAAAAATCAAAACTTTCCTGCGACTTCTCAGTCATCCTATATGTTCAATAATTTCTCTTCACCATAAGATCAGAGGAAATGGAAATCAGGATTATTCTCAAGACACCATATTTAGAAGTGTTAGCTTTAAATATGTCCGCCATCTTCTTGAATGCAAAGGTTAATATGTGTTTGAAGGTCACTAAACCCATTCTGAAGTTGTTCTTGACTCATTGACTTTTTACCCCAATACTACCCAGTGGCTTTCACTGGGGATCAAATGACAGCAAGTCTCATCAACACTTCAGTACTTTTTCAGTATTCTAGCTGATTTTAATAATACTGTCATCTGTGTAAAGATTATTATGACAGATATCAACAGATTTAAAATGCAACAAAAGACATACTCACACAGATCCAATCTATTCATACATTTACAATGACCGCGGTCAACGACACGTGTGTCTTCTCAATCTCTTAAAACCAATATGGCGGCTTGCCCACCAGAATGTAAAAAGTGCCCTCTTACCGGAAGTCGATAAGCACTCTCAACTTAATGGGGATAACTCAAGATACTTACTTAACAATCTGGATGGTTTTGATATTTCCTTAGATTTCCAATTGATCCAACCTTTTTGCAAGGCTCTTTGGGACTGTTCCTAGTGCTCCAATAATGATGGGCACTACTGTCACCTTCCACAATTTTTCAGTTCTCTCATAAGGCCCAGATATTTCTTTAACTTTTCACTTTGTTTCAGTTCTACTCTGATGGAACATCGGCATCTTCTAGTTGACAAATTTCTTCTCTCTGTTCACAATGACTAAATCCAGTCTCCTGGCCTGGATTGGGTAATCTGTCTGAATTTAAAAGTACCATAGAATTTTTTTCATTTCCTAAAACAGATTCTTGGTTAAATATATACCACTGATGTGCATGGTCAAATCCTAATCTTTTGCACAGTTCCTAATGGATCGCTTTCTCTGCCCAATCATGTCTATTATTGTACTCTTTCTGAGCCAACTTTCTACATTCCCTTATTATATAATTGACAGTATCATCTCTATCTTTGCATAGTCTGCATTTCACATTACATAATATTTTTCCAGCTTTTCTTTCAATTGCACTCTGTGGGGTCTGCTGGAACTGCGACATCCACTATTTGCCAGATCTTCTTCTCTTTGTTAACGATGATTAGATCTGGTCACCTGGCCTGGATTGGATGATCTGTTTGAATTTCAAAATTCCAGGCTCAGTTCTTCACAGGCAAACAGCCCTGTCAACATGTGTCTCTTGTTCCATCTTCTTTTCTAAACACGCTAAACACGGTTATGAACCAAACGTGTTCGAACTACACACAGCTAGAACAGAAAGACTAACAAAGTGAACAAAGGCACAAAACACAAGACAACATTATTCTAGTGAGGATTGAACTCACTACAATAGTAGTGGTCTGTGAGATTAGATCAGTGGTTCCCAACCGGGGAGAATTCCCCCATCTGGGGGGAATTCCCCCAAGGGGGGGAATTTGGGTAGTCCAAGGGGGGAATAAAGTTATTAGGTAAAAACAAAAGTCCAGTCTAGAGATAAGGTTTTCTGCACTTCTATCTATCAAGTTGAAGGCTCGAAATAAGCTCCAAGTTGAGAATGATTCAAGATGTAACTCTCTCACTAATAGACCCACAAATCGAAGAACTAGTAGCAAAAAAACAAAAACAGAGATCACATTGATGTGTATATCAGTTAGGATAGCAGAATTCTTATTTTTTTGTAATAAATTGGAATTTCAAATGATGCGTTCTAATTATTTTTGCTTGCTTTCTTTGAGTAACAAATACACAGCAGCAGCAGCTGTACAATTATAAAATTAAACTAATTCTATGTATGAATGTCTAATTACACATAAAAAAGTTATTATTTGAAATTATTCTTTGTTGGAACTTAATAAATGGAAAGGGGGAATACCAGTAATCTTATTAAGAAAAGTGTGGAATGACTCGAAAAGGTTGGGAACCATTGGACTAAATCATTAATTATTACCCCATAGCAAGGTATCCATAGACACACTGTATAATTAATTAATTGAACAATATTTGAGTAGTATAATATTAATTATAAATGCAGGGCCGTTGGAACAAAATTCGAGCAAAGCAGAATTTTTTTTAAGACCACACCCTTTAGATTGCTACAAAACACCCCTATTGTAAAAAGTGCACTATTTAATTGATGGATATATGATGATATTCAGATATCTAATTGATGAAGATAATTATGAAGAAAAGTTTGCTTAGGGAATTTTTGAAAACAGAGTTTCAAAATCTGTCAAAAATCAATGTATTTTTCAAGTCATCTACAGACTTTCTTTTATTAATCATATTGACTGAAAAATTATAAATGAGTTTTTTATATTCATTTACAGCAATTTCTTTTAGTTTTACTTTCTCTGTGCAATTCACTCGAGAGAGACACTTCGATTCAAAATTTTAAAAAGTCAAAAACAACCATGCACGTTGGGAATCAAAGATAACTAGAGGTCATGGTTTTTTCCTTTCTTTTATCAAATTGAAATCGAGACTCGGGATAGGTCTATTATACACCTATGAACTAGAAAAAATAATTGTAGGGGATAATTGGTTTATTTACTCTTTCTGGAATCTTATAGTTAGCCTTTTGTAGCATTTTTTTAAAAAATAAGGAACACATATAGCAAATTACTGGGGGGGTGCTGAAACCCCCCCAGCTGCCCGCCCCAGTACCAACGGCCCTGAAATGTATTTGGTATTTTCAAAGGGAATTAGTTGATGGGAAATTGCCAGAAACTAACAGACGGTTCCATTCTGGAAAAAGGTCTCCCCTGGAATTGTTCTGTAGTAGCAGTCTCCTTTGTGTCACTTTCAAATTGTCATCTCACTCACTTCACTTGTACACCTATCTTTGTACCTTTGTCGGAAACAGAAACACACGCCGAGTATGTATTGATTTTCAGTTCTCTTTTTATTAGGCATTTTTAAAGTTCAGGTAATCTCAAGGACTCTCTCTACTGAACTGAATAGTTTTTGAGTGTGTCTGAAGTTGCAGTGTGGAGTTGCAATTCTGGGCATTGCAACATTGTCACTAATGGTCGACTGTCTGCAACAAGTGATTAATACTTCATTGTTCTTGGTACTGCGCCAAGCCAAAATTCGCAGAGATGCTAGCATTAAATAAAGAGAAGGAAATAAGATTTATTTTGCAATAACCCGATGCTTTTAAGGTGTATTCATTCAGCCTGTCTGGTCTGCTCTGGTATGAGGAAATTAACACCTGAGATGCTTCTTAACCCCTAAGAACCCGGGCCCATTTCTACTTGAAGGAAAATTATGTGGGATATCAAACAGACCAAATGGACCACATTTTTTTTATATCAATTTGTTCAAGAAATCTGGTCAGTTAGGTTAAATGTAATACTGGACATGTTATTAAAGCATTAGAATTGTTAAATTAGTTAAAACTTACCTTTTAGTGACAAAAACAAGCTTTTTAAAAAGGTGCTTTTTCTCTTCCACATGGAACCCAGGCAAATGACCCTTTTTAAAATGGAATTCCGGGTAGGAAAATTCACCTACAGTCATGTGACTGCACCAGGATGTTCAGTACATGTCACTTAGTACTTCATGAGTTAAAATCAAGGATAAAATTGTATAAAGGACTGTGCAGAGCACTGGCGTCATACTGTGTTCTTATAGGTTAAATAAAGTTCCCTTCCTGAGTAGGTCATTACTCTTTCTGGTTTTTATTAAGACTCTATTCATAGTGGAATTTGCAGACATGTATTGTTAGACAATCTTTCATTTTATATCGATAAAGTCAAAAAATAAAAATACGGGTGACAAATTACAAAAGATTCATTTATTGACAAGAAGAAATTGTTTACAGTGGATAGTAATGTCTAATCAAATAAATAAAATCCATAAAAAAATTGTCAGCAAAAGTTTGCCGAAAAACAATCTCTTGTACATACAGTATCACCCGTAAATAGGTACTCCCCTACCACTATGTTATAGAAAGTTAATTGTCTTCCAAACCAATATATAGCAGGATTTTATTATTTCTAGTGGAACATTACACAATCAAAACGAATATTATCAGGTATTATTTAGGACCAAACTCTACAGCATTTAAACTATGTTGCCAAAAATAGCAGGATTTTATTATTTCTAGTGGAACATTACACAACCAAAACAGATATTATCAGGTATTATTTAGGACCAAACTCACCAGCATTGAAACTATTTTGCCCAAAATATTTTTTCGTGGTGGCATACTCATCTTTGGACAGCAACATATTCATATTTTTGGCAACAGAGTGAGTTGTACTTGGAAAGATTAACTTTGGTTCTCGGAATAAAACCTGGAAATATATGTGTCAAGTCGTTTCACTTGATGACCAGAGTGTATGAGTTCAAAAATACATATATATCCTTTACAGGGTAAATAAAAGTATGAAGTTTAATCTATGTATCAATATTTTCTTTTTCAATTCTAATGAAAGTGCCCAGTGTAAATAAAATCATATTTTCAATAACCACCTTAGACGTTCACAATATCTGCTCCATTTTCCTCAGAAATAAAACATTCAACAAAATTACAAAATATCCTCCATTTTGTTTTAATATTTTATTGAATATTCTGCAATACAATTTTCATTTTTTTTATTAAACAAAATTATATAGAAAGCATTGTCTACTGTAATCTTTTATACTCAGAAACATTCACTTAGATTAAAAATCTCTTTAAAAGCCCAGAATGATTATATGTATTGCAAAATTATATATTTATAATTGTATGTGCATATATATATACACATCAACTCCAATAATGAACAGTGTGATTTTCTTGGTATGCTGTCTGTAACACTTGACTTTTGCTGATAAACATACCTCCCATCCACTGTAATGTTTATATATGTATGTATATATTTAAATGGTTCTTCGGACGATTGAACTCCTTCTTGTTGTTTGTGTTGTAAACACAACGTTTCAGCCTATCCATTCTTCAGCCTTCTTCAGGTGTAAAATTCAAGTGTGATGGGGTAAACAGAAGCAGCTCACATCAAAATGTTGACTAAATGCATTAGTCAGACAAGTGCGGAGTCCAACCTGATGTGGCTTCCACTTCTCAACAGACCTAAACTCGACAAAACAAAGAAATAGAAACACCCAGACCCTGCATTATAAGAGTTACCCTCTTTAAAAACAAAACTTCTGTTTACCCCATCACACTCGGATTTTACACCTGAAGAAGGCCGAAGAATGGATCGGCCGAAACGTTGTGTTTACAATACAAACAACAAGAAGGAGTTCAATCGTACGAAGAACCATTTGAAAATTAATGACCCTTCTCAAAACTATAGAAAATAACCATTTGAATATTAATGACCCTTCTCAAAACTATAGAAAAGTATGCATATATGTATGCTTAATATCAATAAATACGCCAAAGCGGAGCTACCCAACAGCCCCCATTAATGAGCCCCATTTCCTGTCCTGGAAACGAGGGCCCAGATGTGGGAACTGGGAAGGTCTCTTTGACCACAGGCGATTGCCCTGAATGTACGTCTTTTTGTTCGTCTCTCTTCTTTTTCTAAACGCAGCTAAATACGGTTATAACCAAATGCGTTTAACCAATACAGCTAAAGACAGAAAATAACAACTAACTAATACACAAACAAACAACAAAGATGTAACACTGGCGACGTAACACCCACCATTTCAAACTATGCACTCTTCCAAGTAAATTAATCTTGCTTGGCGTTGTTAGTGGATCTCCCAGTACAGATGGTCTGATACCAACTCATGCTCAGTTAATATCCACTCTAATAATGAACAGTGTGATTTTCTTGCTTCACTGTCCATAATACTTGACTCTTCCCCTGGGAGGAGGTAAAAATGTACCTCCTATCATATCGTATTGTATCGTATAGCAATGATCAGAAGCTAATCTTGCTGGCCGTTGTTAGTGGGTTGGATTCTGATTATATCTCCCAGTAAAGATAGTCTGATACCAACTCATCCTAAGTCAATTAAGAATGATTGGGTTTGTGAATGCAACTAGCTAAGTTAAAGTTAGGATAGAGAAGACCAGCACCTTCCTTACACACCAATTTCGACCTTGTGTGGTATTTTTCTATGGTATTTTTGTAAGAGTATCAATGAAAATAAATAAAAGCACAGTTTGTTTATTCAAATACTTGTTTGTTCAAATACTTATGAGCAGTGCCCTATAGAAAGTACTGCTCATGAGTTTTTGAACAAGCACAAAATCTGTTTTTATTGCCTAAGATTGCAGGGCCATAATTTTTTAGCAGAGTGGCAACTTTTCCAAATAGCAATGTGAGTTCGCATTTTCAATCTCCTTGATTGATTCTGAACAAGATTCTAGAAGAATAGTAAAAAAAAACTTGTTTTTTTTTTCATTTAACAATTTGATTCTATTAAAAAAATATTTTCCAGAAATTTAGCATTCAGAACCACAAAACATGACTAAATGCATGCCTTGTTATATCGATTCCAATAAAATTTAGTTCTTCTTCCGTAATGTTACTGTTTTTAACTCTAAAAACCAAGCTATCAGAAGCAAAATGTTTTGTTTTCATTTAACAATTTGATTCTAGTAAAAAAAACATTTTCAAGAGATTTAGCATTCAGAACCACAAAACATGACTAAATTGTTATATTGATTACAATAAAATTTAGTTCTTATTGTGTAATGTTCCTGTTTTTAACTCTAAAAACCAAGCAATCAGAAGCAAAATATCTTTTGTTCAAATATTTATGACAAGTATTGTATATGAGGAAGAAAGAACAAAATATGTTTATAAAGCTCACTACATGTATAAACACACTCACTCACATATAATTTTATGAGCACAATTTATTCCATATCTATGTGTATGAACGGGGGTGGAACATGAGTTGTGTGCCATGGTGTAAACAAAACCAGTCTAAATCATTAAAATCTTCGACACCCCAACCCCTCATAATACTCTCCCCTCTTTGTTTCACCATCACTTAACACTACAAAAATCAATTCTAATTATTATAAGTAACAAATTACCAGAAATGAATTATTTGGCATCTAAGATTTCATTAAATAGGAAGTGAGGAAAGATTTTGGCCTGCAGGATTATTGAGTATCAATAATCTGTTTTGTTAGAATTGTTTTATTAAAGCATAAAAGATGTTCTTGTTATAACACTTTTGCTAACTTATTTATTTTCCTTATTTAGTTTTTTAACATGTTTTTTACAATTCGACTACTGCCCACCAGTATTTTGGTTTCATCAGCAGCCACTGCTGGACAAAGGCCTTTCCCATCTCCTTCCATAACAACCTATCTTGTGCTAACCTCTGCCACGTCTTACCAGCAAACTTTTCTATCTCATCCCTCCATCTTATGTCTGGTCTTTTCCTACTGCATTTACAGTCCAATGGGCAACAGTCGGTTTTTTTTCCCCCATCTATTGTCATCTCTTCTTTCTAGGTGACCAGCCCATCTCCATTTTTGCTGCTTAATTATTTCTATAATATCCTTCATTCTAGTCCTCCCTTTTTGTTTAGGTTTCAGAATATAATCCTATTCTAGAACACTGGACTACAGGTTGCTAGGTCTTAGATTTTCATTCTTTAGCAGAGATATCATAAAATCCATTAGAAAACCAAAATGGCAATGGGTTGGCCATATTGTAAGAATGTCAGACAACCGCTGGACATCACAACTCACAACATGGATCCCCAGAGATCATATGTAAAATTGTGGCCGGCAAAAAATTAAATGGTGTGACAGTTTAAACAGTTCAGGAAATACTGGCGCCGCAACACCCACAATCGATGTCCATGTCTATGTCCAATGACAGACGTTAAAAGGCTGATGACGATGATAAAAATTCAGCTAATGACTAAAAGTCTTGTGGCCTCAGGCCCACTGCCTCAGGCCCAAAGCCTCAGGCCATAAGACACTTAGTTATTAGCTGAATTTCTATCCGAAATTTTCACAAAATAATGTTCAATCAATGTGATTGGTATTCACCTCTAAATTAAATATATTGACAAGGAAGGAGATTATGTTGAGAAATAGATATTTTTGTATAAAATAAATGCTTTTTCATCATTAGGCTATGGATTTATTGATGTACCTACATATATAAGGTATGTGCTTCTAAAGAAGAAAACATATATTACACTGCATCTCCTGCACTAGTACTATAAATAAAAGTTTACTGATATACCCTTATATATATAATATACATATTTGTGTAGATATATATGTGTACATAATAATGTTCGATCAATTTGTATTTAGCTGTTGGTGTTTTTTACGGATAAAGTATGAAATTCTTTTGATGATTCAGTTTAATTTTAAGACCATCTAGGGACAGGGTTTTTAGACGTTGCATCCATTTGTCTTCATGAATTTCTAATGTTAATGTTGTATTGTTAGATGAGTTTTTTTCTATTTTTTCTATGATAGTAAATGTTGCATCTACATTAAAGTTATGGTTTGGTAAGCGAAAATGTTGCTCTATATATATATATATGTGCACATGTATGTGTGCTTGTATATTTATGTTATATTTATACGTATAGTTCTGAACAGTGAAAAAGACACTTAAACATTGGTATATTAACAATTTTATTTATTATCTTTTCTCTCAAACAATTTCGCCTAACTTGACATCTTATGGGGAAAATTTATTTGTGAAAAAAATGTTTAATCAATTGTTCTTTTAGAAAATTGTTCTTTTTGAAAAACAGTCAAAAAAATGCTTCATTTGTTTTTCAAACCCACATTGTTGAGGGAAACAAAATGTTGTTAAGAGAAACATAAAGTTGAGATAATGAAGTAAATATGAACGCTGTGTATCTTATTTAAAATTTAGAATTTTCAAATTTAAAATATGTTTGTTGATGGTGTTTTTGATAGTCCAAAAATCAAATCAAAGCTAAAACTGGATTTGAGGAATATTTTAAAGAATGTATGTTATAAGTATATTAATCTAAAAGTGTGTTATTTTGTATTTAGCTGTTGGTGTTTTTTACGGATAAAGTATGAAAATCTTTGGATGATTCAGTTTAATTTTAAGGCCATCTAGGGACAGGGTTTTTAGATGTTGCATCCATTTGTCTTCATGAATTTCTAATGTTGATATGATATTGTTAGATAAGTTTTTTCTATTTTTTCTATGATAGTAAATTTTGAGTCTACATTAAAGCTATGGTTTGGTAAGCGAAAATGTTGTTCTACATATATATATATTATATGTGCACATGTGTGCGTGCTTGTATATTTATGTTGTGATTGTTTAACTCAGTGGGAAGCGAGATGGACTGTATGATGTTATTGTTGTTGTTTTAATATTTCAAACCACAGGCTTTTATGTAAATGTAGCGTGCATAGTAAAAAGTCAATAATGACTGACAGTTGTCAGCTAAATATGATCATGTGCTCCAAAACGGGATGTTTGACCTCTTTTTCGAGATTGAATAAAGGTTATTAGAAACTGTCAACCAAAAACTGTCACCAAAACTGTCAACATAAGTTTCTTCAGTTTTTAAGTTGATCTGGCTGGCTAGCTGGCTGGCTATCTATCTATGTATCATGCGTGTTAACATGGGTTATTGCCCTAGGACTCTAAGGTATAAAAGGATGTCATCTCAAGACAAAAGCGCTTATTATCTGCCCTTGAAACAGTGTTGTTCACAATAAATAGATAGATAGAAAGAGACTGGGATAGATAGATAGATAGATAGAAAGAAAGAAAGAGGCTGGGATAGATAGATAGATAAATAGATAGATAGATAGATACTGGGATAGATAGATAGATAGATAGATAGATAGATAGATAGATAGATAGATAGATAGAGACTGGGATAGATAGATAGATACATAGATAGAGACTGGGATAGATAGATAAATAGATAGATAAATAGATAGATAGATAGATAGATAGACAGAGACTGGGATAGATAGATAGATAAATAGAAAGAGACTCGGATCTTTAACCAACAACAAATGTGAACTCAGACATATATATCCCCATGGCGAACTAAGACTAATTTTCCATCACGTCCAATTACTATGTCAGGTCCATGCCAATGCATACAGCCCACATCAATGGAGCTAGAGGGCTGCATTTTTTTTAATATTACCCCCTAAATAGGTTTTTTAGTGGGGGGTTCAATTTGTAATGTAAGTTTTTGCTAAATTGTTCCCTTTGTTTGTGTTCGGCAGCATTCACACTTGTTCTTTTGAAAGTTCAGATTTTTTAGTGATCTCTACTCAACAAGAGGCAAAAGCAGTAACTTATTCATTGATCACGGCTTTTTCCAATTTTTTAATTGATCACCCCCAACACGACATGCTGCCAAAAGATGTTGGTGAGATGACAGTTTCTATTGAGTGACTAACCTGACCTGTTTATTCTTCAAACACTTCTCTAGTGTATATACATTTATATCTCTCTTGTTTCCTTTGGCCTCTATGTCTCTCTCTCTCTCTCTGTCTCTCTCTTCAATCTATCTTATTCTAGCAGGGTTACCCGATATTGCCCGGGGAAAAATAACTTCAAACACAGGAAAACAAATGATATTTTACAGAGATTTCATAAAAGGGAAAAACAAAATTCCCCCTCAATTTTGACTCCTAAAAGCAAAAAAAAAACTTCTCCACGAATTTTGACCTCTAAAAGGGTAAGAAAAAAACCCCCAAAATACATTTTGCAATGGGATGTATGTAGGACAATTGAATTCATTCTTTGTGTAGCAACATTTCAGCCGATTCATTCTCCCAGTGTATAATGTGTAAGGAAAGAGAGGAGGCTCTTCTTCTTCTTCTTCTTCTTCTTCTTCTTCTTCGTCCAATTACTATGTCAGGTCCATGCCAATGCATACAGGCCACATCAATGGAGCTAGAGGGCTGCATTTTTTTAATATTACCCCCTAAATAGGTTTTTTAGTGGGGGG
>VCCN01000332.1:691465-704031 GCA_006491835.1 Architeuthis dux | reverse complement strand
TCTATCAAGCTAGCTATGTATCTCAGTCTAGTTATGAATAAATTCACAGCCTGATTCTACCTGTCCTACTGAAAAGGAAATTAGATAAATTAGATCAAATCATTTTGAAGCTGAGGGGAGATTTTGCCCTCGCTAGAGACTGAACTTAGATGCCTCCGTAATCAACCAAAAGAGTCACAAGCACAAAGTTAATGGTGAATTCTCAATCAAATTCAATAAAACATGATTGACTGATCGGTTTTAAATACTGCTCATAAGGTATTCCATATACTGATGGAGCCACTTATGGTGATTACTTTGGGATCAAGGTCTTTTAGATAACAATAACCGACTGATAACATTAATCAAAGGATATAAAAATTGGAACAATTAACATTCATTGTTATAAATCTACATTCATTATGTTATTAAATTTGTTGTTATAAACAACATTTTAGAATATTTTATTTTAGTGTGAAAAAAAAAGTATACAATTTGTATATACAAGCACACATCATAACAATCATATTTACACAATTTCTAAGGCCTTAAACCTTTGCAGTGGTGCAATAAACATCATAATTATGGAACAAGCTGTACAGCACGTGTTGCTAAAATAGAATAACCCATTTACAAGCATTGCATTTTTTCACACTTTTTTTTCTGCACTGAAATAAAATGTTCTAAAAAATGTTCTAAAATGTATAAATCTAAGTTGTAGCGTCCACCAATACTGTGAAACAGAAGAAAAAAAGACCCCTCTTTTCATGTGCATTGTATTCTTGAGGAAGGCTGTAGAATGGATTGGCTGAAATGTTGTGGTAACAACAAAAAGAATGAGATTAATGAGTTTGAGTTGTATGGAGTGTTGATGCAAGCACACATAACAATCATATTTACACAATATCTAAGACCTTAAACCTTTGCAGTGGTGTAATAAACATCATAATTCTTTTAAAAATCATTTACATCTATTGATAGCACTACATATTCTGGTGATCTATTCCAAAGTACTACCATTCTAATGCTAAAAAATATTCAATTTACTTCTATTTGCTTCTACCATATATGTGTGGCATCTCAGTCCCTTGTACCCACTTCTAGTAAAAAAATACATCAGGGTTTACTACTTCTAAACCAGGCATAATCTTAAACATTTCTATTAAGTCTCCTCGATATCTCCTATTTTCTAATCTTACATTATATAAAATTTGATAATGATAATAATAAAAAATTTAATAATAATTTTTAATTCATTTTAAATAAAGGGTTTGGGACCGACTGATTTTGATAACAATAACTGTTTGATAAAATTATCCATGATTATAATAAACAACTTCCTCTGTATAATTAGTAAAGATGTCTGTGTATAGTGCAAGCAGAAATATCATATGTGGATGTTATACAACTATATAGTCATATTCCAGCTGAGGTTGCTTATGGTCACTTAGAACTAATGTCCTTGGGAAAAGCATGAATCCACTTCTCCCTCCACTCTGTCACATCATTAGAAATCTTGACAAAGATAGTCTCATCACTAGCATGCCGCAAAGGGTGAGTGAGAACTCAGACAAACCACTCTCCCATAACTAACTTACTTTCCCAGGCCGTAATAGCAAAAAGCTGTTTTTGAGCTACAATGTAAAGAAAAACTTTTATAAGGCATTTGACATCACATCATGAAGTCAGGTGCGAGGTAGCATAATGGTTATCAGCACAGAAAATGGAATTAGCAAATCGAGTTCAAATCTTGCGTTTATTCACTTAGCATTAATTCCCTTGGGAAAGACATGAATTTTCTTCTCCCTGAACTCTGTCCCATTGCCAAATATCTTGACAAAAAAATGTCTCATACTGGTTGTCAGAGATTGATTGATTGATTTATTTAGTGGCATATCAATCCTTGATGGGTCATTTAATGCCGAAATCAGTTTAAAATTCCGAAAGTCAGAGGGGTTTTTCTTTAACTAGAGTCTTGCCACTTTTCACCAAAGACTAGTTAAAAAAAGAACCTTTTACCAGAGTCTTGCGACCTGGAAATCGAGATCAACAGGATGTGGGACATGAAAACCACCATAACACCCCGTGGTGATCGGAGCTCTAGGACTCATGAAGAAAGGAATGGAAAAGTTCACCAACCATATCCCTGGTAACATTAATATCCATGTAGTACAAAAGATTGCCCTACTCGGAACAGCACACATACTACGGAAGGTGCTGTCAATTAAATGAAGACTCCCCATAGCCCCCTAGGACCATACTTTGAACCTGGCTCTACAGGATGCAAAAAGAAGCATTAAAGAAGCATTAAAGAAGAAGAAGAAGAAGAAGAAGAAGAAGAAGAAGAAGAAGAAGAAGAAGAAGAAGAAGAAGAAGAAGAAGAAGTTGTTGTTGTTGTTGTTGTTGTAGTAGTAGTAGTAGTAGTAGTAGTAGTAGTAGTAGTAGTAGTAGTAGTAGTAGTAGTATCATTTTAAAATAAAGGGAAAGAATACATAAAATTAAAGAAACCCTGTATACCCCTATTTCTTGATACTGTTACCTATGTTCTGCACACTGAACTTTTGGCGCCAGCTTTCTCTGAAAAAAACCTTGCATCATGTAAGCACCTCTTCTCTCCAACCTTATCGTCTCTCTTTAAAAATTAAATATTGATCTCCCAATCTGCGGATCTGCAATCAATAACATCAGAGCTGACAGTTCAATTTGGACGGCTTCTCATCCTTTTGAAAGATTAAACCTCAGTCGTGACCTTGGGAAAGAAATGTCACTCTTGATTAGCTTCCAAAACACCTAAGTCCAGAAACACTTGTACCACAGAATATGGATCTCTTAGAAATACATTTACAAAAAAACAAAATGGTTGCATCTCACTGGGATCTGCTGAACTATTCTTGCTATTCGTTCGTTTGCATGAGGACACCGATCTAATTTCCTTTAATTGATTACATTGGATAGCAGCAAGCGGCAGCTGTTTTTTGTTTGATCTAATTTCTCGAGTTTATTTTGGGATCTTTTTTTCTTCCCCTTCCCTATCACCCTGTTGAATTTCTTCGGTTTCATCTAAGCTGTCGGTCTTACCAATAATATTATTATCAACCGTCATTACAATTATCATCTTTACTATTATTATCAAATATTAGAAACCATCAACCAAAACTGTCAGCATATGTTTCTTCAGTTTTTGGGTGATTCTGGCTATGTATATATCATGTGTATAGGCTGCACCAATGGAACTAGAGCAGTGAAAATTTTAACATTTACTCATTATGTCTAGAAAATTTAGATGCCATTAACAAAGTTTGAAAATTCAGAAGTTGCTCCCTACTACGCCTGCATGTTGCATAAATGAAGATGATTCTGTGCATGCCTTTATGTATGCCACGTGCGGATGTAGTACAGAGCAATTTCTGAATTTTCAAACTTTGCTAATTGATATGTATCATGTGCACATGCTGCACCAATGGAGCTAGAGGGCTGAAAATTTAAATGTCTTTAATGTCTAGAAGAATCGTTTTTTTGTTTTTCCAAAATTACCCCCAAAATAGGTTTTTAGTGGAGGGTTCAATTTGCAATGTAAGTTTATGCTAAATTGGTCCCTTAGTTTGTGTCTGGCAGCGTTCACGCTTGTTTTTTTTTAAATTCAGACTTTTTTTACTGATCACTGTCCAACAAAATATTTACTCCTTATTATGTCTAGAAAAAACTTCTTTTTTTTATGCTTTTTTAAATCCTCCCCTCCACAATAGGTTTTTAGTGTGAGGTTCGATTTACAATGTAAATTTATGCTAAATTGGTCACGCTTGTTTTTTGAAAATTCAGACTTTTTTAGTCATCCAACAAAAGGTGAGAGAAGTAACTCATTCATTGATCACCCCTTTTCCCAATTTTGCCAAAAGACGTTGTCCATGTGATGGTTTCTATTGAGTGACCTGTCAGTATTAATATTATGAACTATCATTATGATCATTTTATTATCATCATTGCTATTATTATCAAATACCATTACAATTATCATCAGTCATGTCTATTTTCTACTCCGTTTAAGCTAGTTTGCTGTATTCACTTATTATATAAGTGATGGTTTGATCTGATTTTCCTGTCAATCACCTTCTCACACCCAGTCGTACCTATTTTTGTACTCCTTCTGAGCTAATTTGCTTCTATGATTGACAGTCTCCTCTATATCTCCGCATTGTCGAAATTTATTGTTTTATTTTTAATTAAGTTTGACTAGTTTTATTTGCGTTGTTTTTATATACAACTTTCAATTCTGGCCGTTGTTTCTACGGCAATGAACAACAGATATCGGATAATAAAGAACAACGACCCAAATTGAAAGTTGTACATAAAAACAACTGAAATTAAGATGAAGGTAAAGAAATAGTCAAATTTAATTAAAAATAATGTGTTACAATTACTTCATCCAATAATAATAATAATAATAATAAAGATTGATTTATTATTTTTGTAGAATACATTATATAAAATTTGATAATAATTTTTAATTCATTTTAAATAAAGGGTTTGGGACCGACTGATTTTGATAACAATAACTGTTTGATAACATTATCCATGATTATAATAAACAACTTCCTCTGTATAATTAATAAAGATGTCTGTCAAGGTGATCAGTTCGTTTTTTTAGTTCATCTGTTTCTTCTTAAGTATTAGCATTAGCTAGTGGCTTTAATACTGGTTAGTAGTTGAGATAATAGGGAGGAAAAATAGAATAGAGTGTGGTTAGCATATAAAAGGTTTAGCTGATCTTTAGATATGGCTTGATTTAGGAGACTCCAAATAGGTGCGACCAGTCTTGTCCATGAGTTATCTCTGACTGATGATTTTACCTAAAAGCGCAGCAAATTCAAGACGCTGAGTTTGATGCCAAGGTCAACCATCTAGACAAGCAGGAAGTGCTTCTAAAAATAGCACAAGCCAACTCCTGTTGTCCAGAGGTTATGACAATTTTGCTGTGTCCTGTCGATGTTGGCCTTAATATAATTGATTTTTATGTTCAATTCCTTCAGTTTGTCTTCTGAAATATTCCTGCAATTGTTTCTCTTCCCATTTTTGGCTTCTCATTTTGATATTTACTGATCTTCTATTTGTGATGACTTGCACTTCAAAGGAAGTCATGAAATCAAACAATATATATAAGAGACAACCTACCTTTTTTTCTATATAGAAACACAAGGTGATCAGTCAAGTTCTACAAATCATCTGTTTCTTTTTAAGTATTAGCTTTAGTTAGTGGCTTTAATACTGGTTAGTAGTTGAGACAATAGGGAGGAAAAATAGAATAGAGTGTGGTTATCATTTAGAAGATTCAGTTGATCTTTAAATATGCTTGATTTAGGAGACTGATCTTCTATTTATCCTTCTTTTAGTTCTATTGCAGCTTTTGGCTGTTGAAAAAGTCACTTTTAAATGATTTTTTAAAACAGTAAAAAAAATTTGTTAACAGCAAATATTTTGCTATTTAAATATTCGGTTACAAAGACGATTCAAAAACTGTTCTTGTTTTTTAACATCATTCAGTGCTTCCCAAAATATCGGTCTCATTTCAATTTTATATTTTCATTTTTTTTTTACTATTTATAATTTGTCTCAGGTGTGACAGGTTAGTATTAGGGTTAAAATATCAGTATTATTAGAACCCGTCAACCAAAACTGTCAACATAGGTTTCTTCAGTTTTTGAATTGGTCTGGCTGGCTATGTATGCATGTATGTATCGTACATACAATATAGAATTCTATAAAATATTCTGATCAAGTTTAATTTCTCACAATTATCAACTGTGCTGAAAGGCAAGTATTTTCTCTATAATGATTCATTGTTACAATTTCACAAACAAATGAAGTAGTAACAAGAGCCTGATAAATAATAAATGAGTGTGAAGATCAGTTATAGGTGTTATATTAATGGAATGGATCCAGCATTTTCTTCGACAGAATCACAGAAATAAATGAGAGAATCTAAAACCGGGTATAATGTCGTCTTTGTTGCCTTTGTTCGCTTTGTTGTTCTTTCTGTTTTAGCTGTGTTTAATTCGAACGTGTTTGGTTCGTAACTGTATTTAGCGTGTTAAGAAAAGAGACGGAATAAGACACGTGTTGATCAGAGCTGTTGCCTGTGAAGAACTAATGAGCCTTCCCAGCTCCCACTTCCGAAATGTTTGGTCTTAAAATTACTAGAATTCTATAAAATATTCTGATTGAGTTTAATTTCTCACAATTATCAACTGTGCTGAAAGGCAAGTATTTTCTATATAATGATTCATTGTTACAATTTCACAAACAAATGAAGTAGTAATAAGAGCCTGATAAATAATAAATGAGTGTGAAGATCAGTTATAGGTGTTATATTAATGGAATGGATCCAGCATTTTCTTTGATAGATGATCCAATGATGGAAATGTTAATAAGAATCGCAGAAATTGTAGATTCCTGAGAGAATCTAAAACCTGGTATAATGTCGTCTTGTATTTAGTGCCTTTGTTCACTTTGTTGTTCTTTCTGTTTTAGCTGTGCTTAGTCTGAACGTGTTTGGTTCATAACTGTATTTAGTGTGTTAAGAAAAAGTGACAGAACAAAAGATACGTGTTGACATGGCTGTTGCCTTTGAAGATGTGATGAGCATTCCCAGCTCCCACTTCCGGGCTCCCGTTTTCATGAGCAGAAATGGGGCTCGTAAAATGGGGGCTGTTGGGTAAACTCGCTGCGTGTTTATTCATATTAAAAACGTACACATATAAACATAGATACATGCATATATAGAGATTAATACATAAACATTACACCTGGCTTTTTATTTATTATTATTAATTGGGTATTTATTAGAAACCGTCAACAAAAACTGTCAACATAGGTCTCTTCAGTTTTTAAGTTGGTCTGGCTGGCTATGTATATATGTATCATGCATACAGGCCGCACCAATGGAGCTAGAGGGCTGACAATTTAAACATTTACTCCTTATTATGTCTTTTTTAAATCTCCCCACCACCACCCTAAATAGGCTGGGGAGGGGGAAATTTACAATGTGAGTTTATGCTAAATTGGTCCCTTAGTTTGTGTCTGGCAGCATTCACATTTGGTTTTTAAAATTCTGACTTTTTTAGTGATCACAACTCAGCAAAAGGTGAGAGAAGTAACTTATTCATTGATCACCCCTTTTTCCAACTTTTTAATTGATCACCCCAACATAACATGCTGCCAAAAGACATTGTTTCTATTGAGCGACTAAACAGACCTGTTTTTATTTTATCTCTTCCAATAACCGTATTTAGGCATAAATTTAAAACTTTATTTTTCTCAAAAATGAAAATTCTCCTGAAGAAATGAATGTTAATATTCATTGAAAATACATCAAAATACATAAGAGAAATTCACAGCCATACTTGCATGTAGACAGATACAAAGTAAGGGTCCAGTTTAGAATTATGCACACGTTGTAAATCGAAACCCCACTTTAGAGCCAATTGACAAGCTTCTATTTTAAAATTGATTTTTCTCAAAAATGAGAAATTTCCCAAAGAAATGATGGTCATATTCATTCTAAACACATCAAAATACATAAGAAAATTACATTTCCCTATAAAAATACACTACCAGACTAAAACAAATCTTAACTTTATTTACTTTACATCTATTTTTATGCAACTTTCAGCTCTGATTCAAAACTATTAAAATTTACAAACAAAAAGAGATATTACCACCAGTGTCTTAGTGAATGGTTGTAATGTAAAAACATATTTTGAAAATGACTAGGTAGTTTTTTAGCATGGAACAATTCAATGTGCCACATTTGTATTTCTTACAAATAAATATTATTGTACATTGTCAGATGGATATATAGAGAAAGAGAGAAGGGAGTAAGAGAAAAATATAATTGATAGAAAATGTTGTGGATCCAATTTTTGTGAGTTCAGTTATTGTAGAACAGTAATATTCAAACTGTGTTTGGCAGAACACCACGGTTCCACACAACAAAGTGACATGTTCACAATATACTTAATAATTCTTCTTTTCATTACATAAACGATTCCTTCACAGCTTTTACACATCCTTATTTTATAGCTTTGATGCAAACAGTACTTTTTATATAAGTAATTAACAACATAAATAAGCATCTTGATTATTTGACACAGACACTATCTATTTTTTCTCAGTAAGCTTTGTTCCTACTTTTCCATTCAAGTGTCTATTTTCTATTTGGGTTTATACCTAGGCTGAGCATATAACTGGCCTACCAGCCATGCGACTGAAGTCTCAGATGTATGCTAAATTGGTCCCTTAGTTTGTGTCCGGCAGCATTCGTGTCCGGCAGCATTCGTGTCCGGCAGCATTCGTGTCCGGCAGCATTCGTGCTTGTTTTTTGAAAATGCAGACTTTTTTACTGACCACTTAATTCTGTCAATATAGCTTCAATTCCAGGCCGGTTCGCGGATCACTTTGAGGCATGAAATTCTGCTTCAGTTAATAATTCTAAACGAGTAAAATGTTTCCACATAAGTGATGGTAGTAATTAAAAAGTCAAGGCTTCTTCCTCCTCTCTCCTCCTTCACCCCTAACGGGCAGTGGAGCTAAGCCCTTTCTTAGTCCAACCCGTCACTACCGGGATTCAGATCTAACTGATTCTCAACTGCCGCTAATTTGAAAATCACGGCCCCTTAAAAAGCACTCCAGTAATCTGATATGGGCCTCTGGTCATGTACACCCTGGTAATCTGATATGGGCCTTTGGTCACATGCGCCGCGAACACACGAACACAGAGTGCATTTCATTACATTTTCCATACCAGCTGCTTTCCCGATTGGGCTACCTATAGGTTAGCAGAGGTTGAAATCTAATCCTTTCATTGTTATCTTTTCTTTCCTTCTCTTCTCTTTTTCGTCTCCTCCTCCACCTTTGTCTTTTTCCTTTGTCTTTTCCATCTTTCCTTTCCTTTTTCCTTTTTTAAATCTAACCCTTATTTCATTTCAGTTTTTAAGTTGGTCTGGCTAGCTATGTATGTATGTATCACACCTACAGGCCTCATCAATGAAGCTAGAGGGCTGAAAATTTAAACATTTACTCCTTGTTATGAACTTTTTAGTGATACAACAAAAGATGCGAGATGTAAATTATTAATTGATCACCTATTTTCCTAATTGTTTAATTGATAATTGGTCTCTTAGTTTGTGTCCGGCAGCATTCACGGTTATATCACGGAAAATTCGAACTTTTTTAGTGATGATGGCCCAACAAAAGGCAAGAGAAGTAAATTAACCATTGATCACCCCTATTTATATATATCTTCCCCCATCACTCAGCACCATATCTATTGTTGTTTTTATGTACAATAGTATTAGTAGTAGTAATTTTCTTGATTTTTAAATTTGTTATTAAATGAAACATTATGTACCATTATTGATTTTTGACTAGTATTTCTTTCATCTTAATTCCAATTGCTTTTCATCACAACTACTCAGACCATGTAGCACAACGAGGGGTACTAAATACTAGATTTGCTGAGGAGGAGAGAGAGAGAGATAGAGACAGTCATTTTTCCTCCGCGGCTGCGGACTGCGATGATGATGTCTCTCTGTGGAGGGAAATTCATTTTTGGACACAAAAAAAACACTCCCACGTGTGTAGAGAGAAAAGACGACAAAATCCCCGGATCTGAAAGTTTTACAAAGTTTTATTTCCGTACCACGCAGGTCAATTTCTGGTCTGCAGATTTCAGCGAGGTACGGAAATTCTGTTGCATGTCGTGGTATATAGGAGTGGGTCACTTTTCAGGGCTGCTACTGCTACTGCTACTGCTACTGCTACTGGCACTGCTACGAGGCAGGGACACCTCGCGATCTCCCACTGCCTCCTGACCCCAACTAACTTTACTGTTTTTGATCTAGCCTTTATATACCTAATGGTCATAACTCCTCCCACTTTTCAACGGTTTTTTGATAACATGATACCCCAGTTGGTCATGTAGGCAGTTTGACACAAATTCCAAATCTGACCATATTCCTATCCCCACTGGCCACCGGTAACCTGATCTGGTCTATTTCGTTAGACTCAGACCGTCATTCTACATCCATTACTAAACAGCACGGATTAGAAATGAAAAATAAGCTCTCAACGAAACTCTAACTCGCAATTCTCTTGCCTCAGGAAGACTATCTTACCTTGATAGTTGCTCTTATCGATTCAGCTACAACAGCTTTATGGCTTGCAGAAGATAAAATCTAACGCTTAAACTTACTCTTTATTTATATTTTTTCCCCCATCACACGGCACAATATCTAGTATTGTTTTTTTATGTACAGTAGTATTAGTAGTAGTCATTTTTATTTTTAAATTTTTTATTAGATAAAGCATTGTGAACCATTATTAATTTTTGACTGATATTTCTTTCCTCTTAAGTTTAGTTGAAATTGTTCAAAAGTTATTTAAGTCCTCACAAAACCCAATGGAAATTATATAAAAGTTATTCAAATCACTACAATAATCACATTCACCGATATCACAATTGTTTTAATCTTCGCCATTTTTAATTCAATGTTGCTCTCTTTTCTGAGTGCTCTCCCTTGCAGAATGTTGGCCATTGACCAAAATATTTTTTTTTTTCCATCTTTCATTTATTCTTTAATTGAATTTATTGCAAAACAAAATATTGCGGCAAAAAAAAAGAAATTACCATACAGTATTTTCCAACTTATAGATTTTTTCTTCGTATAAATGTTCGAGAATTTTGCATGACTAAAATTCAATATTAACAAATGAAAAAAAGCAATTCACGTCACGTTTTGAGAAAGATCTTGAATGTCCCACCTGCCATTTTGTTTCACTTTCTTTCTTTCTCTTTTGTTGCTTGAATCTTTCAGCTATTAATTCTTTTTCTCTCACTTTTCTTCCTTCTTTCTTTGCTCATTCTTTTTTCATTCCTTCTCATTTTTTTCTTTCTTGAAGTGTTCTTTCTTTTCATTTTCTATTCTTTCTAAAAACCTATTTAGGGGGGAAATTTTTTAAAAACGGAGCATTTTCCCTACTTATTGAGGGGAGTGTGTATACAAAATTTCATGAGTGTGTGTACAACATTTCAAGTTTCTACTATGAACTGTTAAGGCTAGGCAAAGTCTGGATACATAAATAGATACATAGATACATATAAATGTGTGAACACATGAATAACCTAAACCTTTGGTAGTGGTGATTAAAAATCCTAGTTTACAAACAGCTAATACATAAAACCAACTTTGAATTCAAATTATTGAATTGTACCTATTCTAGGGTTGCCATTTGTCCATATTTTCCCGGATATGTTTCCCATTTAGGACTCCAAATCTTCATCCGGAAAGAATTTTTCAAAAGCCAACAAAATTAATTATAGCGGCTGCTTCTAGGTTACATGGCACCAAAGTGTATGTTGGGTGGGGGCAGGATATCTTCGGGAATGTCCTCTTTTTTTAATGTTGAGAAAGATTGAAAAAAAGCGTGTTGCGTCTCAAACATATTTATTATCATGAAGATAAATCTTTATGCATTTCATCGTTGTGACTGACATCATCAGAAGAAATTTGAACATAGCAGAGACGTGCTGCTATCCATGCTGGGTAGTAAAGATTTCTACTACCCAGGATGGATGGCTGCACATTTTTTGTTTTTTTGCATAGCGGTACATTTTTCTACACTACAACCAGCCCAAACTTCCCATTGAACAAATTAGATCACCCAAGCATACAAAATTATTCAAAAGCCTTCAAAAGCCAACAAAATTAATTATAATTGCTGATCCAAGGTTACATGGTACCAAAGTGTGTGTTGGGTGGGGGCAGGTATTCTTCGGGAATGTAGGGGATACCGGGGTTAGTTGGTACATTTTTCACTTCACTTAGATGGTTATAACTCCCTGTGAAATTAATTCATCAAAACGCAAATATGACCAAAAGTTACTATGGAAAAGAGACTTCCTTTGGATGGGTCGTTTAAATCTGAAACATTAGTTAACTTTATTATATTATCATTTGAACCTTTGGAGAAAAAAAGTGTACCAACCTACCCCATCAGTGGGGATAGTTGGTGTAATTTGATGGGGAAAGTTAGTTCTCTTGCTAGTAGCTACAGATGTGATGAATATATTGTTATAATTGAGAAATATAAAATTTTAAACCAGACAGAAGTATTAGCAGTAATAGAAAATGTATTTTTATAAAAAGTAAGATTTTAGGAATATAATGACTTGTGGAATCATACGTGAATGGACTTCAATGATGCATTGTAATAAGATGGAAGATGGAAAAAGAACAATAAGAAAAGAATGACGACACCAAACAGAACTTTATTGACGCCCCTCTCCCAATAAAATGGAAATAGATATCAAAACAACATCAGTAGCAAATCTTAGCCAAGAGCAAATTATTAATTTGATTCCTTATGCTAGACAATTAATAGGCAAATTCAGAATCATTAGATGTACAGTTTTGACAAACAAAGTATTCCCTGTTGTTTTCTGAAACGCACTCAACACATGCCCACATTATTTGACTAGATGTGCACTTTACCTATTTCTCACCAGGACTTGAATTGGAATAAGGTTCTACGCA
>VCCN01000332.1:671400-681867 GCA_006491835.1 Architeuthis dux | reverse complement strand
TTTATTCCACTTAAAATCGGAATGTGGCTATTTAAATTATTCCATTTAAAATGGAAAAGCAAGTAACCATTTTGATTATTTAATATTTTAGTCTTCAAAAAAAAATGAATATGGAAAAAAGTATAAACACAAGATCACAGTGGATAAATAAAAAAAACAAACAAGTTCCAAATTTAAAGTGAAAAAACATATATTCATGTCAAAGTTGATCTCATGTAAAATCAAAGCCCTTAATTTTGGCCCCAAAATCTCTAATTTTCCTTATAATATGTGAAAAAGCCAATTTGGCTTTTCAAGAACTGTTCAGGATTGCATATGAGAACACAGGGGTAAAAGTATATTTTCAAGAATCAACATCTGACTTTTGATTCATACATACCAGTTTCCTCATCTTTGTTGATTGTATCACAGTGATGTGGCTGCTGTACACTTCAGCCTTCTTCACATGTCTATCTCAGTAACCTTCAGGAATATCAAACGAAACACTTTATTTGATCCAGGTGCATGTTGTTTTTATTCCTATTCCTGCCACTTCAGAAATTCAAACACAAATCTGAGTAAAGGCAGAATAGTTTGTTTTGCTTTTTCTTTCAAGCAATGATTGAAATTTATTTGTATAAGTTATAAAATAAAGTAAAACCTCTTTCTCTCTTTTTCATTGAATATTTTTAGCCTAAATAGAAGAGTTTTTTTACTCTTCTACTTGTTCTTAGCAATTCTTGTCTGAAATAAAAACGTGTTTACAATTTGGAAACCAAAAGTCCATAAATGAATGTAACAAAAAGAAGGGAGTCTTCTGAGCCTGATTATTTTGTGAAAACCTTCTCAAAATATATTAGGGAGCCTTTTGGTAGCATTTCTCAAAGTTAATTATTCGTCCTGGCTGTCCAAATTACGATGATTGTGAAGTTGAGGTAAATTTATTGAAAGTTTATCCATTTTGTATTTTGCTGTGGTATACAGTGAAGAATGTGACTCCACTGAAGAATTGATTGATTGTTTTGTTTGTGCCAAGTTCGGTTTCTTTTAGAATACACAATTTATGTAGACAAATTATTGTGGACAAATTATAGTAGTCAAATTAATGTAGGCACATTTTTGTAGACAGTTTGTTGTCAAGGTATGTATATGGAATCTGATTCACTTACCTCAGGAAGGATAGGATGTTATGTATATCGCCGTTCTCGGATAATTTCATATTGTTTGCTTTGTAAAAGCGTTGTCTGGTGAAAGTGAGGTCACCACATTCAATTAGAATGTGCTTTACAGTGAATAGTGTTTTTGCAAGCTGTACACTATGGTTGTTCCTCTTGTTTAAGTATGAAAGAGTGAGTAATTCTTGAGTGGCCAATGTGCAATCTGGACACAGTGACTCCACTGAAGAAGAAAAAAAGAAGTATCCACCAGGTATCTAAACAATACTATTGTATCTAGCAATGAAATATGAGGTATATATTTGAGTGGCCACACATAATAAGAGCCCAACGAACCATTTTTAAAAAGTTAATATTTTTTTTATTTTTAGAGCTACAATGCTCATTCTTTTTTAATTTTGAAGCTTGAACACTCTATGAATCATAAGACAGGGTGTTCAAGCTTCAAAATAAAAAAACTGAGAACTGTAGCTCTAAAAATAACAAAAGTATAAACTTTTTAAAAATGGTTCATTGGGCACTTATCATGCGTGACCACTCATATATGAATCATAATGCAGAGTGTCCCAGCTTCAAAACAAACAAAAATGAGAATTGTAGCTCTAAAAATAACGAAAATATAAACTTTTTAAAAATGGTTCGTTGGTCACTTATCATGCGCGGCCACTCATTTATGAATCATAATGCAGAGTGTCCAAGCTTTCAAATAAAAAAAATGAGAATTGTATCTCTAAAAATAACGAAAATATAAACTTTTAAAAATGGTTCATTGGGCACTTATCATGCATTACCACTCACGTATGAATCATAATGCAGAGTGTGGGACTTCAAAACAAAACAAAAATGAGAATTGTAGCTCTAAAAATAACGAAAATATAAACTTTTTAAAAATGGTTTGTTGGGCACTTATCATGCACGGCCACTCATTTATTTCAGTTGAGTGTAAAGGGTGATAGATCAAATCTTTTAAAAAATCATAATATTTATTATAGCATTATGAATATTTTTCAACAATCTAAGCTTCTGCTAATACAATAATGATTTTGATTCATACATAAATTTCACTCTCTTAAAAGCAATATCCAAATAACTGTCAATAGCTCAAGTCTAGTCTGAAAAATTATTGAAAAATAATTACTTTTACTTGTGTATACAAGTATATATGGTAATATGTATATGTGGTAATATGTATATGAGTATATATGCTAAGTGAATAGAAATATATGTAGTAATGTGTATATATGGTAATGTCTATATGCGTATATGATACCTTATCCAGACTCCTAACTTGCCACCTATCGGACTAAAGTGCCATAAGACAACATATCAATACACACATTCCTTTAGAAACTCCTATATGTAAAATCCTTGTAAACAACACTCGTACATTATACAGACTTATAATCTTGGAAGCCTTAGTAATTAAAAAGAGGAATCCAACAATTAATAATATCTTCTTTGGCCAGGGTCAGGGAGTTTTGAATGTATTTTTCAATTGAAACCCTTCCCAACTTAGAATACACTCAAAACATCACACGAACACATTAATGGCTAAACCAAATACACAGTGATTATATAATTGAGGAATTATCAAAGACCTCGAAAATGGCTAATTGTTTAGCCAAAAGCATTCAGTATGATAACACTTTTGGACAATTACTACACTCCATGGAACCAAACATACATTCTCTTGTACGGAAACAAGAATAATTTAATAAAAAATTAACAAGATGTCCTTGTCCGTCGTATTTAACCAGTCATGCATGTGTATATAAGTATATGTGGTAATATGTGTACGAATATACATGGTAATTTGTATATGAAATTGTTCAGCAAAAGTTTATCGTACAATGTACAGATTTTGATTTGGTCTTAAGTATGTTAAACATAGTAGGAAACCATTACATAAGTGTGTGTGTATATGTGTGTGTATATGTGTGTGTTTATGAATTAGCATGTATATACACGATTTGCATTTATGAATTAGCATGTATATACATGATTTGCATTTATGAATTAGCATGTATATACATGATTTGCATTTATGAATTAGCTTGTATATACACGATTTGCATTTATGAATTAGCATGTATATACACAATTTGCATTTATGAAGTAGTATATATATACACGATTTGCATTTATGAATTAGCATGTATATACATGATTTGCATTTATGAATTGGCATGTATATACACGATTATCTTTTATGAATTAGCATGTATATACACGATTTGCATTTGTGAATTAGCATGTATATACACGATTTTCATTTATGAATTAACATGTATATACATGATTTGCATTTATGAATTGGCTTGTATATACAAAATCCACATTTATGAATTAGCATGTATATACACATTTGCATTTATGAATTAGCATGTATATACACGATTTGCATTTATGAATTAGCATGTATATACACGATTTGCATTTATGAATTAGCATGTATATACACAATTTGCATTTATGAATTAGCATGTATATACACAATTTGCATTTATGAATTAGCATGTATATACACATAAATTTATGCATATGCAACCACTTTTAGACTAAAAGCTTTGCAGTAAAAAAAATGATACACAATAATCTATTTTATACTGAATTGAAATATTGAGTTTTTAAGAAAAATATATTTAGGATAGCACTTAAACATTTTTATATAAATTTTAATATTTGAAAATTATTAAAAATAAAAGGCTTCTCGATATATTGTTCTACATTTTTTTTAAATAGTTCAATCTATTGCATGTAAAACCCCATCCTTATCTCCCCCATCCAATGCATTAGCAATTACCTACAAAAGCAAAATGAATTTTTTTTTTAAATGGTTAAAATCAAAACAAAAAAAAACAATGCTTCCTTCTTTCAGCTTTTATTTTTAAAAACTTTCAACGGTAGCTATTCATATTTACTTTTTAAAAAATTCAATCGAGCAATGTCATAAAATTATGGAATATAAATTTATTCTCTAATACTTGATCATCTTAATATAATGGAGCAAGTGTGTGCTTCACTGCTAGTCTATTTGGATTTAATTCTAACAGACAAGCAGGATAGCAAGATATCCAATAAAGAGAATAGGTAAAATAATTATATTTTTTGTTGAAAATCTTTTCAGAAAATTCAATATCTTTAAATAATAATTATAATGCAGATAATGGTGTTTCCTATTCATATTTCAATATTTTTTATTAGTTTTGTCTAGCTAGATGTTTTTGTTTTCTTGTTTATCTCTTAAATTCATATAAAAATTTAAATGTTAATATCAAGGGTAATAACTACTGATCAAAGTTGTTAAGTAAGTATTTTGAGTTATTCCCCTTAGGCAGTAGAATGCTTATCAACTTCCGGTAAGGGGGCGGTGTTACGTTTTGGTGAACAAGCAGCCATATTGGTTTTAAGGAGATCGGAGAAGACACACATGCGTGTCGTTGACCGCGGTTATTGTAAATCTATGAATAAAGGATCTCTGTGAGTACGTCTTCCAACCTTACAAAAGTTACCACCCTTTGAGCTTCAGTTGAATTTTTTATTTATTTTTTATTCCATCTGCCATAATAAATTTAACAAACTTTGTTTCATCTAACATAGAGCTCCACTGTCAATTAGGAGCAGTATCAATTTATGAATTTAAGAGTTAAGTAATGATAATTCTGTTTAATGTCCCCGGCCAGAAAAAAAGCCGGGAACTATCATTCGCTATCAGTGTCTGTCGTTGTCATCGTTGTATCCTTTTTCTCAATCGGATAACATGTGTTGGATATTTAGGCAGCCGTGGGCAGAGGTCACAGATTTGACCCCCACCGGTGTTGAAAGTTATAAACAGGATATCAACAAAAACCCCAGACTGCAAGGTGTCAGTGACCGGAAGACACACAGGTGTTGAAAGTTATAAACAGGATATCGACTGAACTTGCAGGTGGTGGCTGGAAGAGGCAGACAGCAACTGTGTTTGGCAGCACAGGGCCAGTTCCCCTGTTGGGAACAGTCTGTCGGCTCTCATTATCTCTCTCCCACTCTTCATTCTCCGCCACGGCACAATGTATCTTATGAAATAAAAATATATCATCATATTTTTATAAACCAAGTTTTGAGTCTTCCTTTTTCTCCAAGTTCAGGATTTTCCTCCCGTGGACGAAGAGGGATATACAACATTTGTTATTCTTTAATATATTTCAATGAAATGTTGTATGTAGGCTTGTGGAGAGATTCTACCTGGGGGTGCTGAGTAATGATCGATCCGATTGTTTGTTTACATTTTATATGTAAATAAACATATGTCAACATACAAAAAATATTGAACTTTGGAACTGCTGAACCGATTAGAATGAAATTGTTATACAGGTTCTTGGGCACCTAATTACTGAAAATATATAACGTTTTTAATAATTTTATGGTTTGAATAAAACAAAAATAGGGTATCTTGGAGTTAATGGTATTTCTTAAAATATTTCAATGAAATATTGTATGTAGGCTTGTGGAGAGATTCTAACTGGGGGTAGTGATTTATGGCCAATCCGATTCTTTGTTTACATTTTATATGTAAATAAACATATATCGACATGCAAAAAATATTAAACCTTGGAACTGCTGAACCGAATAGAGTGAAATTGTTATACAGCTCCTTGGGCACCAATTACTGAGAATATATAACATTTATAACAATTTTATGGTTTGAATAAAAAAAACCCGGGTATCTTGTAGTTAGTAAACGACTAATTGCCACTTTGAGAGTTGAGTATACCATATTATATCGGTTGTAAAATGACTCGGGGGCCATCTACTGAAGCTTAAAATGGACAGCTATGGGCTTGGATGAGTAGCAGATGTTATAATTACAAATGGCTGCTAGGAAAATATATTGAGACTGCAGAAATAACAGCATGAAGTCAGACAAGCTGCATGTCTAAAAACAACATTAAGGTAGAGTTATTTGAGAGAGTTCGATAATTGTAGTGGTTATTTGTCAAGTTGAATGTCAGGAATGTATCGCTGAGAGATTACAAAGTTTGGGAAAGTTAGGAGAAAGATGAACTCAACTTGTACTGCATAATAATATTCTTACCATGAGGCAGTGACCAGGCTTTTGTTGGTGTCACCCTGGGCGGTAACTCATGGTGTCACCCCCGCCCCCTACAGAACTTGCTCTCTTCCCAGGATATCTAGAATGTTAGTGATCTTTTTGTACTAATATTATTCATTATTCATCATGATTCTCCAATATTATTGAATGTGATGGACTAAGCCTACATTTACTAACAATTCTATTCATCTTTAGTTTTCAATTTTTCAGTTCTGACTTTGTGAAATAATATGAAGAAAATAAGTATGGGTACCATGAAAATGTTTTATTCAGTATCTTTAAAGAAAACTATACAATAAAACAAGAAAGCACTCAGAGAGCACATAGCTTTGCCAACGTCATTGTCAGGGGAAGTAATTGTGCATTGATCCGTTCCAAGATTGAATCGCTTCTTTCATACGCTATTGTCCACCCTCCCACAAGATTTCATTGAAACCCATTGAGAACTTTTGGGGATATCATGTGGACAGTTATTAGTGTATACATAAATGTATGAAAAAAAGAAATGGGAAAATATCTCTCAATCAAAAAGAATTCCTGGATCCACCCCCAAATTTAACCAACTTTTCCCTACCCCATTTCCCACAAATTTTCATTGAAATTCATTGAGTACTTTCGGAGATATCGTGTGGACAGACTGATGTTTCATTAGAAAAAACAATTACCAGGAAACTATATGAAAAATCTTTAGGCAGTCATCTTGGTGTCACCTGGGAGCCCCCTCTGCCCCCACCTTCATACACCACTGCCTTAAGGGTAATATCATTCTGTAATGAATAACTTTGTAGCAGGTGGCTATATTAGAACTGTTTGTCTGCCATTTGGACTGTAGGGGGTTGATTGAGATAATGTCCTCTGTCTGCATCACTGGCATATATCGTTGCATTGGATCAAAAAAGCCTTATGTCCACTTTTTAGAAAAATAACATTTTTACATATTTCCAAATGTTACATCAGTTTCTTACTTCAAAACAGCCTTATGTCCAAATACACTCATGAAAAGGCTATCATATCCGGAGATATTGACTTTCACTTAAGGTAAATCAAATACAGAAACTTGTGTCGAAAAGGCCTTAATTCCAAGTGCATTGATTCAAGAAAGGCTTATGTCCACAAAAGCACGTGGTATAAATATAAGCAGAGCTGTGGAAAGAGTGCAAAATTACCAAAAAACATTGTTACAGTCACCTTTTCTGTTTTTTCTGCCATCAAAATATAACTGTTGAAAATATTTAATTGCTCATATCTCAAAAGCATAAAAATAGATCTAACACCTTTTTGATCCAATGCGACGATATGTAAAAGTAATTCTTCTTTTTATACCATTTTATTTAGACATATATTGGGGTTGTGTATACAAAATATGAAAGGTTTATCTGGTCTACACTCTTAGATATGAACAAAAACATAGCGTGACATGGGCATTTACAAAGTAACAGGCATTGGCTTTTATATATTATCATCATCATCAGCCGTTATAAGTCCAATGCTGGACAAATGCCTTTCCCATCTCCTTCCATGACAACCTATCTTGTGCTAACCTCTGCCACGTCTTACCGGCAAACTTTTCTATCTCGTCTCTCCATCATTATTATTATCATTATAATTTAATGTTTCATGCTTTTGAATGTTCAACCCAGATGTTTGGTGGTTGTCGCTGGGTGGTCACAGTAAGTCTACTCAAATCTTTTGTATTTTCCTCATTATCCTCACAGACCCCAGCACTAGCGTGGTCTTGGGGGAACAATCTCAATCCTTCTTTGAATTTTCCGATTACTCCAGTCTTGCTAGTGTTTCTGGCATTGTTCTAAGTGCTTCAATTATATCAGGTCTGACTCTAACCTTCATCTTCCACAGTTTCCTCTGTTCACAGTTGAGGTCTTGGCATTTGTCCAATTATTCCCTTTCTTTTGTTTCTACTCTGTGGTTCATTGGCACAGCCACTTCTACAATCTGGCATGTCCTCTCTGTCTTGTTTACGACGATCAAATCCTGTCTTCTCGCATGGGTGGGATGCTCAGTCTGGATGTCAAAGTCCCAAAGGTTTTATGTTTTTTTTTTAAATTCCTCTAGACCAAGGCTAACCATATAACTGGCCTACCAGCCATGCAACTGGAGTCTCTGACTGGAGGCGGGCACAAATTTTTCTACAATTGGTAAGAAACTGTTTAGCAAAGGAATTGTTACCGATATCCAATAATTAGCTAATTAGTATTAATATTGTATCAAAATATCATAACCTGCATATTGGTATTAGAAGGAAAAGAAGAAGAAAAAGGATCTCCACCAATTGATGATATCAAGCACAAGAAGATTTTCAATTATTGAAATGTGATAATAGAAGCTGATTAAATAATAAAAATACTTAGAGAAGTGTAAAATACTATAAAACCCAGAAATATTGAATAAACTAAAATTTTCTGGGTTAAATTTTCTTTTTAAAAAAGACAAACTGAGGGAACGAGCAAACTTCTTGACTGCTTGTCTGTAAGTGATTGATTCGCATCCAGTTGATAGAATCACTCACATGGCTGAGAGGCCATATATATGCTACACCTTGATACACATGCAAACTTATGTGTGTTTGTGTGTATGTATATATATATATATATATATATACACACACACACATATACGCATTCATTAATAGAATCAACTGTTAATGTGACGGGATAGACAGAAAGTGAAGAGCGTTTCAACAATGATAAGAACAAGCCTGGCCGCTGCAGTGTCAACTCCACTCCTACTTCTATTCTAACTGAAGATGATTACAGCAATCTTTTGTATTGTATATATAATAGATAAATTTGTAAATATATAAGACTTGTCAGTTTGGCTCAATTGGTAAGAGAGCCACCTACCAATCTCTTGGTCATGATTTCAAATCACAGATGGGAAATGTTTATTTTATATATATATATCATCATCATCATCAGCCGTTATAAGTCCACTGCTGGACAAAGGCCTTTTCCATCTCCTTCCATGATGACCTATCTTGTGCTAACCTCTGCCAAGTCTTACCGGCAAACTTTTCTATCTCGTCCCTCCATCTTGTTCTGGTCTTTTCCTACCTTGTTTACTGTCCCAAGGGCACCAATCGGTTAGTCTTTTCCCCCATCTATTGTCACCTCTTCTTGCTAGGTGACCAGCCCATCTCCATTTTTGCTGCTTAATTAGTTGTACAATATCCTTCACTCTAGTCCTCTCTCTTATCCATGTTGATCTTTTTCTATCTCTTAGAGTTATCCCTAGCATTGCTCTTTTCATGGATCTCTGCGCTATTCTGAGTTGGTTTTCAGCTCGTTTTGTTAATTTCCATGTTTCGCATCCATAAGTTATAGCTGGTATTATGCAGCCATTGTATACTTTACACTTTAGGCACATTGGCAAGGTGCTCTTCATAATGTCTCTATTCATGCCAAATGCTTTCCAGCCTATTGTTATGCATCGTTTTATTTTGCAATCATGGTCTTTCTCTAGCTTTATATAGATTTGGCTTAACGTGACGGGTAGATAAACAGTGAAGAGTTTTCTCCCCTGAATTAGGTGAGGATTGTTCTTGTTACAGAGGGAAAAAGAAAGTCAACAACTCGGATAGAGTTTGACAAAAGTGTGAATGCAGCTAACAGTTGGGCCACCAGCATCTCTGCACCTTGTTGTCGTGGTTGTTGTTATTTTTTTGCTTTCTTCAGTTTTTAAGTGGGTTTTCTTCTCTTCTGAATTATCAGACAACAGAAATGATGTTTGTTTACTGAGGTTTTATGACTAATGATGTTTTCCCCTGAGTGACTCAAATCAACAGGCAAGAAAAAGATATGACTCTATAACAACTGACACTACTCTTTCTCCCTCTCATCCCTCGACTACACAATAGGAAACCAAATAAACTTCCTAATCCCATTAAGCCGAAAATTCTTTCTGCAGCCCGGTTAATCAGTAAAATCTCATTAGAATTCTTTCGGACTAGTCATCTACTCAAAGGGAATCAATAAACTCACAGAATTCTTCCATTGTTTTCTTAAAAACAAAACAGGGCAGTGGCAGAAAGATGCAAACCATCTTCTCATTCCTTTCAACGTCTTCCATTTGTTTTTTATTTTTTGTAAACATCCGGATTGAAACGTAACTAACAAATACCTAACTATAAATTGCTACAGGCAGACAACACTTTTATCAGAAATCTCTCTCGGGAATAGTTACATTCTGGTTATTTCTTATATA
>VCCN01000332.1:578628-589939 GCA_006491835.1 Architeuthis dux | reverse complement strand
TTTGTATATATACACAAGGTGCTACCCAAAAATTCAGGGAACTTAAGGTGTAAAATAGCTTCCTCAAAGAAAGAGAAAATTGATAGAAAATGATTTTTTTTTTATTCCGGGTATAGTGATTTTGGGAGATGTGTGAAATATCCAGCGAGACACGGGAAACGCTGGATAAGTTGACAGATGAACAGATCGATCAATCTGTTCAAATTCTCCAAGCTTTTCAGTGGCACCTCATAATATAATTGAGATTTTTAGTCATGTCCCTCTTTTCCCTTGTGACTAGTTCATCATTGTTTCTTTTCCCTTTTCCTTTAACCAAAATAAACTACAGCTTACAATCCGCAGAGGCCTCAAAAAATTTAAAAGGGATTATATGTTTTCAAGTTTTATGAGGCATTCTGGCGGAAGGGTTTCATGCACCCATGTCAAGAATTTAAATTTGCACCATGGTATCATGTACCAAAGGCAAGACTTTAAATTTGCACAATGGTTTCATGTACCGAAGTCAAGACTTTAAATTTGCACCATAGTTTCATGTACCAAAGGCAAGACTTTAAATTTGCACATTGGTTATATGCACCAAAGGCAATATTTTAAATTTGCACAAGGGCAAGACTTTAAAATTGCACATTGGTTTCATGCACCAAAGGCAATATTTTAAATTTGTACAATGGTTTCATGTACCAAGGGCAAGACTTTAAAATTGCACATTGGTTTCATGCACCATGCAAGAGTTTAATTTTGCACATTGGTTTCATGCACCAAGGGCAAGATTTTTAAATTGCACATTGGTTTCATGCACTAAAGGCAAGATTTTAAATTTGCACAAGGGCAAAATTTTAAATTTGCATATTGGTTTCATGCACCAAAGGCAAGACTTTAAATTTGTACAAGGGTTTCATGTGCACCCCTGTTTGTATTCTAACAACTATTTCTTTCAGTTTGGAGTGGGCCCCTAGGCAACCGCCTAGGGGCACCTAAGAGACGGGCCAGCCCTGCCTTCTGGCATAATTATTCAATAAGGGACATCCAAGCTTTATGTAGCTTAGGGCCTCGACAAGTTTAAATCTGGCAACATTATGTTTGGTTGCACATTTACTTTTTCAGTTGAAACTTTAAACTGAATTTATTTTCTGAAAAACAAAAGGGAAGAGTTTATACAGTGTTATGTGAAAGACGAAGCCTAAAATGTATAATCCTCACATGGACTTCTCACCTCTTTATGTGATAACTTTTTGAATTATGTGTTGCATAATTTCTTTTTCTGAGAACACAAAAGAACTTTGTCCATAAAACATCCTTGAATTAATCACCCACTGTTTCTTGTAATAAAATCTTCAGAGCAATACTTATTATTATGTATATTGCTTCTAAAAAAAGGATCTTTTTCCTTTGTTTTCCTTGAAAGAAAAGACTAAATTTATTATTTCTAAATTAATACAGAGGAAGCCGCTTATTGAGATCACTTTGGGACAGGGTCTTTTAAACAACAGTAACCGACTGATAACATTAAGCAAAGGATATACAAATTGGAACAATTTACACTAAGTAAATTCATTATTATGTTATCAAATTCATTGTTATAAATTCATTATTATGTTATCAAATTCATTATTATAAATTCATTATTAGGTTATCATATAAATTTTTTCAATTTTTAATTCATTTTAAATATATTGTTTGGGACCAACTGATTTTGATAATAATAACCGTTTGATAACATTATCTGTGATTATAATAAACGGCTTCCTTTGTATTTAGCAATGATCTTTTTCAGCAAAATAGTATTTCTTTCATTTTAATTTTAGTTGCTTTTCATCGCAACTACTCGGACCGTCAGTCTACAGCAGTGAGTAAACAACACAGATCGGAAATAAAGGATAAGCTCTAGGTAGGACTCAATCCTTTTGCTTTGGGAAGCCTAGCTATAAATACCAGCTGCTCTGCCACTTCAGCTACAAGAGCTTTGATGGCTGGCAGAAGATCAAATCTAACCATATAAACTAACCGCTAATTTTCCCCCCCCGATTGCTCGGCACCATATTTGTTGATGTTTTTACATACACTAGTAGTATTAGTAGGTCCACGCGGATAGTGCAATGGTTAGCACGTCTGCCTCACATGCACAAGGTCCCAGGTTTGATTCCCGGTATGAGCAAAATGTTGGAAAAATTCTTCATTAGGGCAAATTTCCCTGTGCACTAATTCAGTACACTATAAGCTGTGTGATTAGAGTAGAGGTATCCCTTCGGTGGACTTGCATCCAGCCAAAGTGGGGGTCATAAAAACTTGTAAGAATAAAGTCCTGGTCTCGACCAGACTTGAAACTTGCAAGGATCACTAAGCTGACGCATGCAACAGAAACCGAGTCTTTATCACTGGGTATATACTCTATTGGGAGTTATCTCTTAATAGACGGACGCTTTATTTCTAGAAAAAACCCTGCCTTAATTGTGCGATTAGGGTAGAGGTATCCCTTCGGTGGACTTGCATCCTGGTCATAAAGCTGGCACATTCTAAAGAAACTGGGACTTCTTGCCCATCTGTTTATACTCAAATGGGAGTTGTCTCTTAAGAGATGGACACACTTGCTTAGTTATTAGTAATTGTAATATTTTATATTGTAATATGTAATATTACCATAATTTATTTTTCATTAGATGAAGTATTGTCAACAATTATTAATTTGTGAGTATTATAATTAGTATTTCTTCTCATCAGAACTTCTCAGACTAACCGTATGGGTAGTTGCAATAAAAAGCAACTAAAATTAAGATGAAAGAAATACTAGTCAAAAATTAATAATGGTCGACAATGCAAATAAAATAAAAAATAAATCAAGATAATATTACAATCAATGGCGAATCCAGTTGTTCTTCCAAGTGTGATATTATGGTTACGCTAGATTTTACAAATACATAAGAGTTACACTATCAGAATTTGTTTGAGGCTTGAAATAAATTTTACCCACTAGGCATGCCTCTCAAGTTGATATTTTGTATAGGTTTTCTAGCAGAACATTGTTGTTGTTATACCAACCTTTCATCTCTTCTGCCCATCTTTTGTTGTTAACACAACAGCTTTTTCAAGTTTTCTTCAAGCTTCAAAAGTGACGTCTGATTTCTTTGGTTCTCAGACAGCAAACAATAAACAAATAATCGCTTTGTGTTCATGTCGGTTTAAAACCGCTAACTTCTTCAAGCTTCAAAAGTGACATCCGTTTTCTTTGATTCTCAGCAAACAATAAACAAATAATTGCTTTGTGCTCATGTCCGTTTAAAACTGTTAACTTCTTTGAGCTTCAAAAGTGACGTCCGTTTTCTTTGGTTCTCAGACAGTAAACAATAAACAAATAATCGCTTTGTGCTCATGTCCGTTTAAAACCATTAACTTCTTCGAGCTTCAAATGTGATGTCCGTTTTCTTTGGTTCTCAGACAGCAAACAATAAATAATCACTTTGTGCTTACGTCCGTTTAAAACAGTTAACTTCTTCGAGCTTCAAAAGTGACGTCCGTTTTCTTTGATTCTCAGACAGCAAATAAATAATAAAGAAATAATTGCTTTTTGATTAAATTAGCAGAAAGGAAGAATTAAATGAACCACTTTTTGAATTATTGTCAAACTCCAGTCCAAGGTTGAGTTGACTTTGTTTCCCCCCGTAACAAGAACAAGAACAATCCTCACCAAATTTAGAGGAGTAAATTCTTCACCGTTCGTCTATCCTGTCACGTTAAACCAAGCAGATATATAAAATTAACATCTCCCTACCAAGATTAGGCGGCTCTCTTACCAACTGAGCTAAACTAAAGTCTTGTATATTTACAAAATTTACAAATATTATTATATATACAATACAATAGTTACAGTAATCATCTTCAGTCGGAATATAAGTAGGAGCAGAGTTTGACCCTGCCGAAGCAAGGCTTGTTAATATTATATTCGCAATATCTGTTCACATGTTAAATGCACACCCCATCAGTACCTCACAATATCAACAGACTTTGGGGCTTTCCATCACAGAGTGGGAATATCAGATGAAAATGCAACCTCATCATTACATCTAACTACAACTGAAGAAATCTGTGCATGTGTGCACCGAGATTACACGACAACTGACCATCGTACGAAATTTATATTTGCGAGATGTATTAGTCAGTACACAAGGCATTGCAGTGTCCAGTTGTTTGGATCAAAGGTTCTCAAGAAATCTAATGCACCTTACAATTACTCGATAACTGCCCATTGTGTGAAGTTGACATTCGTCAGATATATTAATCAGCACACAAAGCAGTGCAGTGTCGAGATTCAAGTTGTTTGGATCAGTGGTTCTCGAGATATCTAATAAAAAATAAATAAAATTTAAAGATTATAGATCTTTCTTCATAGTTTCTGCACATTATCTCCCTTGATTTCCACTCTTTAGAATTATCTAAGTTTAGAAAAGAAGTAACCAAAATACTTAAGCCGTAATTTGGTATGATGGATGGAAAATTATTTTACCTGACAATTATTGCAGGTTGCTCCACGCACCATAAAGTCTGGCCCCTTCCAAACATGCACCTTTGGGACAGGCACTGCCCTAATATTATTAAATATAATTTAAATTTCTTATTGGTGCTTCCTGAGTTAACTGTGACATAGGAATCAAACTCGGTACCTCCCAGCTATCTTGAAAACACTTAAATACTTCAAGTATAATCCATTGAAGGGGAATTCTGTTAAAAATTACTTATATTTATCTATTATGATCTTTCTTATAATAAGCATGCCCACCCAACTGTCACACATAAAAATAAAAAGTTTTGCCAAGGGAAATAACTATTAAATGCTAAGGGAGAGTAGCCTCCCTTACTTATCTATTTCCAAATGCATAAATCCAGGTTTATTAACTTAAGAGGCTTTTATTTAAAAAAATAAAATCCAAACGAGAGGAATGTGTAGACGTCACAATGAGGGATGTTCAGAACACACGAATAATCTAAACCTATCAATAGTGATTAAACCTGTCTGTTGTGGATAGCAGTAATTAATAAACAAAACATTTGTAAAGCAGCAGAGACACGTTTGAAACAAAACTGCATGGCATGGGTTGAGCCAAGGCTGTCTTGAAAAAATAACTCCAACTGTGCTCTACAAAACCTTTGAGATAATCTTAGTTGAGAGTGGGGCACGTTGGGTCATGTTTGGAGCCAAATGCAAACTTTGGTGTGAAGATAACATCCATGGAAAAATGTTTGGTTTTCAGAACTTTTATGTCAACTTAATATATGAAGGGCTACCAAAAAATAACCAGAATTCCAGACTAATCCCCGGTCACAACTTTGGAAAAAACTATGGGTCATTTTGAACTTGTCGCCTAAAATCGTGACACACGTTTAAACGGTTGCTTTTTTTTATCTTCTGTGAGCAAACGAGGCACGAGTTTTGCAGAAATGCGTTTCACTTTCAAATATTCTGTTAATATTCACAGTCACTTCCGATATCTCGTCAATGGTCTGACAACTATTCTCATCATTTGTGTGGCAAACGTTTTCAATATTTTCATTATTTCGGTTTGTTGAAGGTCGGCCAGATCGTGGTGGGTCTTCAAATGACATTTCACCAGGCTTGAAATGCGAATAACACTCAGTACACTTGTTTAATTAAAATTAAAAGCTTCTCGAAGCATTACAACAGTTTCAGCTGCAGTTTCCCCCAAAAAGAAAACAAAACTTCATGGACACTTTTTTTTTTTTTAATCAGCCATTGTGAAACATGCCTGCAAGCAGCAGGAAAAAAGCCACAAGAAACAAATCAGCCACTCCAGGTCCACACATGTCAAGACCAACTTAGAATATTGTTGACTCATGACACCTAGCAGCACAATGTGCAACTACGTACAGTTTGTGTGCCACATTTGAATTCCATTTTTTCTTTTTAGTTTCTTTCCAAAGTTGTGAACGGGGATTAGTCTGGAATTCTGGTTATGTTCTTGGTAGCCCCTCATATATTAAGTTGATGCAGAAGTTCCCAGTATCATTTTTTGCACAATATTAGAGAAATCTTAGAAGTGTACCCTGCTCTTGTATAAGGAGTGAATTTATTGATTTATATCAAAAAATTTTTTTTAAAGATTATCAGCTGACAAAATCGTTTTAATTTTGGGTTTCTCCATCAATATTAATCCACAGATCTGGTGTTCAAATAATTCTTGAGATGTTAACCCATAACCTGCGGATGACGGAAATTTCCATCATTGCAGTTCTATGACCAATTCAATGAAATTTCTGTTTTATAGTAATTGATAGCAACTCAGTTTTATCTGCGAGTCAGAGCTTTTATCTTACAATAGATAACTATAACACTTACCACCTTCCACAGTTAATATGTTATTAATATCTTTACATTACTAGATTTAACAAAGTTTCTTATGGTTGGTTGGGAATAAACATGGCCGACAGAATTGACCCAGGATGGCTAGACTAATTTTCTCCTGTTGAATATTTAATAGGTTTAGCCTAGTCTGACGCAAGGCCACAATAATGGAGCACCAGGTGAGAACCAAACTCACTAGCAATGGCTTGTGAGACTATCTTGCTCTACACCAGGCCTACCAGATATTGGTTAAACAGCTAACTTTGGGGGAAAAGGTAAACTGCTTTTTCTGAGAAAACATGTTTGCTCCCTGTTAAAAAGTTGCCTTAGCATGTGTTATGAAGAAAAATAGCCATTAAATTTAGTAGTCTCCCCAGATAAGGTAGGCATTTTCATAATGGCGGATTTCTAATACCTGCCCTGGTTGGTGAAAATTCAACATCATCAAAAAAGGTCAAGTTATATATCATTAGAATCAGAATTTAATACTGATTCAACTTTTCAAAAAGACTATATGCTCAAAACCAACTGTTTTCAAGATATTTGTGATTTTTTAACTCAATCTTTAGATTGTAGCCAGTGACACTAAAAATCAAAAATATCTTGAACAGTTGATTTTGAGCATAGTTTCTTTGTAAAGTTTGATCAGCATTAAATGCTGATTCTAACGATATATAATTTGACCTGTTTTGATGAATTCAGATTTTCACCGACTGTCAGGTATCAGAAACCTGCCATTATGAAAAGTTGCCAATAGCCTACCTTATCTGCGAAAACTACAAGTTTAATAGTTATTTTTCTTCATAACACATCCATAGGCAACGTTTTGGCAGGGAGCAAGCAGAAAAAAAAAAATTAACTTTCCCCCCCCCTACTATCTTCAGCACAAAGTCAGATTTTTGGAGGACCGAACTCGATAGCAATAGTACGCAAGACTAGCTTGTTAACCATCACTTTATGACAAGTGCTCTTCCCTCTTTTTAATGTATTCTCCTGATAATAACAATCTTATAAATGACTACTATCCTAAGCTATAGGAATAAAATATACATTTTTTTAACCGGTGTGCTGCCACATACAAGATAACTTGTCTTAGCGAGTGTAACGAAATGCACTCCGTGTTCGCAGGCATACATGACCAAAGGCCCATATCAGATTACCAGGGCGTACAAGACCAGAGGCCCATATCAGATTACTAGGGTGTACATGACATGGGGCCCTGATTTTCAAATCAGGAGCAGTTTAGATCTGAATCTGACGAGTGATGGGTTGGACGAGAGAAGACTTGGCTCCCCTGCACATCAGGGGTGAGGGTGGAGAGAGCAGGTTAGAAGCAGTTAGGGCAGTTTAGGATCCAACAGACAGGCGACAGGTCAACAAGCGAAGAAGCTTCTCTCTTCACCCAGACGGGTGAAAGAAGGAGGAAGAAGCTTTGATTTTTTAATTACTACCATGACTAGTAGTGACTCAGAAAAGTGACCACGCGTTTAGAAAACTAAATGAAGCAGAATTCGACGCCTCAAAGTGATCTGCAAACTGGCACGGAATCAAAGCTATATCGACCGAATAAAGCAAAACCAGATTTTAAAATGAAGATCCTGAATTTTGTTGTCTTTCTCTCCACCCACGTGGGAGAGCCCTTTTCTCAGAGTTTATTTCAGCACCCGTCAACCCACAGACCCGGAACGAGATATCATCTTCTCTCCCTCACATCGGTGGCAGAAGAAGCACATACCGGTATAATACTACACAAGTCATCAGTTCAGTGCCATGGAGGAGATAACCCGTCTCACAATAGTGTGTTATTCTTTTTTTCCCCCCTAAGTTTATGTATACAGGAACTGCTCGATCAACGTTGTGGTTAGGTTCATGAACACTACGGCTTTAATTGAAAGATCGTTAAGTAAAACCGATTTTACCATAGACATAATTATATAAATAGGGATTATTTAATTTATTGTAGGAATTTTGTTACTAACTTATGTTGAGTGAGAAAGATCACTTAATTCATAATTCCACCTACCATATTTTACATTAACGTATATTCATATCTATTTTTCTCAGCGAAGTTATACATACCTGTCAAGTTTCAATGTTAAGAATGAGTGGGAATCATGTGGACCCCCCAATGAAAATTATGTATTGAGATTGGCTAAAATTGCGTTTCAGGGCATATCAACTACTGAAATTAAGTGTTGGCTAGAAGACTGTTTAAAACATGTTTAAATAGTTTTTAGCAGCACTTCTGATTGAACGGAAAATATTTATAATGTTTTACGACCAATGTTTATTAACTACGTGAACTTGCTGTTTTGATACTATCTGTTTATAAAACTATTTTATTCATTTGACTTCTTATCTTCGAAGAGTGAAAATGGTTGCTACACACTTCTACTTTGCCTTCATAGACAGCCGAATTTTGAATCTTACCGTAGTGTTATTTGACCGGAATCTGACCAATTTGCACTTGGAGTCTGAAAATTATGTATCCAACATTGGCTAAAATTGCTTTTCAGGGCATATCAACTACTGAAATTAAGCATTGTCTATTTAAAATATGTTTCAAAAGTTTTGTATGTGATCTTTTAAATTAATGTGAGTTCTAAAAGTTCGATAAAAATAGATTTTTTTTATCAGAAATCTCAACCAATTTAATAAATCTAAATAAACTTTTGATAAATTGCGTGAGAATTTTCTTTTAATGCGTGTGAGCGCGAGAATGTATCAAAATGCGTATGTCTTGGCAGTTATAGTTATAATGAAATGACCAACTGATTGCCAGGAGGCTGTCTTACTGATTGAACTAAATTGACAAGTCTTAGATATTAATGAAAATTTATCATACAGATATGTAATAAGAACAAGAACAATCCTCACCAAAATTAGGGGTGTAAACCGATATGTAAAATTCACATTCCCCTACCGTGATTCAAACTCACGACCAACTGATTGCCAGGAGGGTGTCTTACTGACTGACCTAAATTGACAAGTCTTAGATATTAACCAAAAAATTTATCATACAGATATACACCCAGGCTTATTTCTAATAAATAAATACATTTATACAAAAAAAAAAAAAATATATCTTTTTATCTAATTATTTTTTCAAAATGAAATATTACTTTCTTTATTTATAACAGTTTTTCAAGTACAAATTACATTCAGCTGCTGCAGTGAAAGGTTGCCAGTTTCACAAGCCATTATTAGTCAGTTTTGTGACACGCCGAGTTGCTTGCAGTAAATGACCGTCCAAATAAATCCAAGTTGAGCTTCTATCAAGGCAACTGATTAATCTCAGATTGTTCAGACTTTTTCTGCCGAGAATGAAAAATAGAGGGCAAGGAATTTGGCAGAACGTTTACGGACTGGATTAAAGATTATAAATTAATTCTGAATAATAAAAATGGGTTCTCTCTGCCAAATGAAGAAGGATGAGATTCATGTTTTTTTTTCGATAATTTTGAGGAGCGTTTATTAACATTCAAAGAGTTTTTTCGACAATTGAACTCATTCTTTTTGTTAATTTTATCATTCTGCAAATGTTTCGTCCAATTTATTCTACAGCCTTCTTCGGTTTGCTACCGTTTTTTTTGCTTTGTATTACCAGAAAAGGAGACTCTTTCCTTGCGGATATTACATATCACACCTGAAGAAAACCGTAGAATGGATCAGCCGAAACGTTGTGAAAAGGACAAAATTAACAAGAAAAATGAGATTCGGTGTCTTAATCAAAAAGAATGATTTGGTTGGAGGTGGGATAGTTAAAAAAAAAAACATTTTTAAATTTTAAATGAAAACGTACCCATCTGCACAAAAAGTCAGATTCAAAAGAAAGCCGTTTTAATCTCTTTTCACAACAGATTAAAAAAAAAAAAACACAAAAGGAAAAAAAAAAATATAGAAATTACAAAATGCCAATTTTTTTCCTCATTGTATATTTCAACTTTAAAATCCTTATTTTTACCACTCACCAATTAAAAAAAAAAAAATGTTTTCACTGATAGTCATTACTGATGATTCATACTCCAATGAGAGTTGTCTCTTAAGAGACAAATGCTTTACCCTTTTCTTTTTTTTCTCCTGATGATGCTGATGTGAATAATACTTTTTTTTTTGCTAAGGTTTGTTTTTACAACCATGATGAGAATGACATGAAATGTTTAATTGTCTGAATTTCTTAGATTACTAGTGTCCTTATCTTGGTTGTTTATAGTCATAACATTTCAGCCATTGTACCCGTCAACCTTCTTCAGCTGTTCGTTATAGTTGATAGTCTTCTGGGAATTTTGAACCAAACCCTTTATTCAATCCACAGGGATAGATTGTTCTCAACTCGCTGTCCATGCCTAGAGGATATCTTGTAGCAGTTAATTCTACAATGTTCATTTTAATAAAGTCGGAAGGTACAGCAGACGAAACGTTGACTATAACAACCAAAATGAGGACACTAGTCCCCGTAAGTCAGTGTATGATAATGATATGATACGTATTGACCGGAAGATGAAAGAGTCACATTTTGGATGGTGAATGAATATCTTGAATGAAGGAAGATCTTGAATGAATAATGAATGAAAAATCTGAGTGAAATTTATAAACCAGGCATGATGTATGCAATGTTGTCTAAAGTCTTGGCGAGGGTGGCTCGTGGGCAGCCATTGATTTCAGGAAGCGAAGCAGTCAGACACATCAAAGGGCTAAATGCACAGAGCATGGAGTCCAAAAGCACAGACAAGCTACCCTGAACAGCTATCATACCCTGAAATTAAAGAAAACAAAAGATAACAATTATTTATAACGGTTAATTATCAATCCACACATAATTAGCAATATGCATTTGTCATGCTTATGTTATCATTGACGTCTGGTGACATAACTTAGTATAAATAGAATTTTATGTTACTTTAACTCTTTATGGGACAAGTGACTATATGTGATCACCTGAGGACCTGTCAGCCACAT
>VCCN01000332.1:55226-67814 GCA_006491835.1 Architeuthis dux | reverse complement strand
ATATTAGCTCATGGGTACGTGGGGATCACACAAAAACCGATGAATCGATTCGATAGGCTTTCAACGTCAATACATTTAAACACAATGAATACGGTTTGATTCATTCACTACACTAAGAGGCTCGAAATAAATTCAATTTTTATGTTTATATTGGACAGCGATTATACTTATCTATATCTATGAATATATTCATATATTTTCATCCCACGCTATTCCCTTTTCTTTCTTCTCTGTTCCTAGTTTGCATTTTGTGAATATATGGGATGTAGATAAAAGATATACCAAAACAGGAACGAGTGTATCCATATATTTGAAAGGATTATCACACATCAAACAAGCTCTTGAAAGAAATGGATACCCGCCCCATTCTATGACCAGGAAAGGAACAGCCGTCTCTACTGCTGCTGCTACGAACGTTCTCTCCCCCAAACCTCCCCTCCTATGATTCTCTTACCCTACCAAAGAGAGATTGGTGAACGCCTTCAAAAGTATGTACACAATTCGACATCAAAGTCATTTTCAAACGTTCACACACACCCCGATGTCTGCTAAGTAAGGTTGCCCCTACTCGGGACCCCAAATTGGTGAACAACTGTGTTTACGTCATCCCTTGTAAATGTGGTATTGTCTATACCGGAGAAACGGGCCGCCCCTCAAGGTCAGACTTGATGAACACGAGAAGGCCATAATCAGGGGCGAGATAGATAAATCTACTATAGCCGACCACATCTGGAGAGGTCGAGAGGAAGTCCAGATTATTGACAGAGAACGATGTTGGAAGCAGAGAAAAATCAAAGAGGCAGCTCACATCAAAATGTCGACTAAATGCATTAGATTTCAACCTGAACAGACATAAACCGGACAAGACAAAGACACATAAACATCGGGGCCATGTGCTATAAGGGTTACCCCCTTTAAACATAACTTCTGTTTAACCCATCACTCTCGGATTTTACACCTGAAGAAGGCCGAGGAATGGATCGACCGAAACGTCGTGTTTACAACACAAATAACAAGAAGGAGTTCAATCGTCCGAAGAACCATTTGAATATTTATCTTTTATCTTCTACTCACAAAATCTTATTCCATCTGATTTCTATTTCTTCACCAATTTGACATTTTTGTATAAGTAACCCCTTTGCTGCTGGTGAAGGTATGTGGCATGTTTAAATGACAAGGATGCAGCATTCTTCTATGAAAGAAATACCAAAACTGGAACGAGTGTATCCATTGAGATTTACTAAGTTCAGCGTTGTCTTCATCGTCGTCGTGAGGTCGAGGATGGTGGTCTACGTTACACATAACAGACGCCTGTGCATGCATTTGTTTACTTGTTATTGCACTCCAAGATGTTGCACTCCAAGAAGCACACCATACTTCACAAATTCCAATTGATTACAATGGCAAGGAAACCAGGACAATTGGAGATTATATATCGGTTGTATTGACTTTAGCCGCTAGTTTTCACTAATTACATCCGTTAAAAACCGTTGTTTTTTTAACCTTAAAAAATGACGTCCGTTTTCTTTGATTCTCAGAACGCGTCTCCAGACTCCAAATAAATAATAGATAATTAAATAAATAATACAATTTTGATAACATTCATTAAAAACCGATGATTCTTAAGAGCTTCAACAATGATGTCCGTTTATTTGTCAGACTCCACAAGACAAAATAGAGGTCGGAAGATTGTTTTGTGATAACCTCCTAATTGTGGAGGGCTTTGCTGTTTTGAAAATCAGCTTTCAAAATATTGGCTCTTACCTGGGCTCGAACACTGTACTCTGGCACCAGTAGGAAATAAGCAACTATCTTAGCCACAAGGCAGGTCCGCAACCAGTTTGTATTGAGAAATGTCATTCCCATCTAGAAGTCATCTTATTTCATTTCCTGACTCACTAACTCATTTGATAACTTATGACCCAAAATGAGACATACAGTCAAAACTTCAATCTCAATTTAACAGTGTAAGCAAGATTCTTCCCCACTAAAGGTGTTTAGGTCAATGGCTTCAGTTGTTAACGCCACGGTGTCTTGGCCCTGTCGGCTGGGGCCTGGAATACGCCGACTGCATCCCCTGCAGAGGGGTAAGAACCCCCAAACAAGGGCCCGGCCCTATCGGCTGGGGCCTAGAATGCGCCGACTGCATCCCCTGCAGAGGGGTAGGACCCCGCCCCTAACCAGGGGCCACCTTTTCTTTCACCAAAGTCGCAAGACTAGTTAAAAAAAGAACCTTTCACCAAAGTCGCAAGAGACTAATTAAAGAAATCCAAAAAACCTTTCACCAAAGTGGCAAGACTCTATTTTGTTTTTAATTTTAAACTGATTTCGGCATTAAATGACCCATCAAGGGTTGATTTGCCGCTAAACAAATCAATCAATCAATCAAAAGCCACGGTGTCTGTTTCTTGGTAACACTAAAACAGAAATCATAACTGACTGCCATGACAAATTGGAAATGTGAAACTACCTCTGCCACAAAACAGGCCTACATTCAATTTATTTTGATTTTATATTGATTTTAACTGAGCTTAGCTTAGTACGGCACAAGGCGAGGACGATCGCGTTACGTCAACCTTCCAAGTGGTGATGGTCGGTTGAGCTTAGTTTAGTACGACGCAAGGCCAAATGTAAACGAATTGGAAAAAGAAGATTTTGTGATGCTAATCTTACAAGTAGGAAGGACCTGCTTTTCCATATTTAGTAAGCTTAGTTTAGAACGGAACACCACTGAATGGAGGAGAGAAGGAAGATTTTGTGATGCTAATCTTACAAGTGGGAAGGACCTGCTTTTCCATATTTAGTAAGCTTAGTTTAGAACGGAACACCACTGAATGGAGTCGAATTGGGGTCGAGGAAGATTATGTCTCGTTAATCGTCCAAGTGGGAAGAATCTGCCTATCCATATTTAGTAAGCTTAGATTAGTACTGCACTAGGTGAAATAAGGAGCAGATGGTAGGAAGAAGATGCCGTTAAGCCAAACTTCCAAGTGGTGAGGGAATGTTTGTCTAGAAAATCGATATTCGAAATCCTGGCCTTCTACCTGAGCTCGAACACCGACCTCTGACTCCGGTGCGAAATACGTAACTATTTTAGCCAAAGGGCCTTGCACCAAGCTCCTATATAACTCTATCCAGATTATCTGGACATTTCTATTGTCCGTTTTCCTTCTTCCCAATCCATGTTCTGAAGTTTCTCCTTCCGTTATATTTTCTTCATATTCATTCACAACGTTATTCACACCCTCTCTTCCCTTATACTTACCCCCACTTCCATACTAACAATTTCCCCAATCCCTTTCTTTCTTTCTTTCTTTCTTTCTTCTTTCTTTCTCTTCACTAACTCTTTCTTTTCTTTTCATTTTCTCTCTCTTTCCCTTCCTTCTTTCTCTTCTTCTTTCCGTTTTTCTTTCTTTCTTTCTTTCCCTTTTCCTTTGTTTGTTTGTTTGTTTGTTTCTTTCTTTCTTTCTCTTCACTAACTATTTCTTTACTTTTCATTTTCTTTCTCTTTCCCTTCCTTCTTTCTCTTCTTCTTTCCGTTTTTCTTTCTTTCTTTCTTCCTTTGTTTGTTTGTTTGTTTGTTTCTTTCTTTCCACTAACTCTTCCTTTTCTTTTCATTTTTCTCTCTTTCCATTCCTTCTTTCTCTTCTTCTTTCCGTTTTTCTTACTTTCTTTCTTTCTTTCTTTTCCCCCTTTTTGTTTGTTTGTTTGTTTGTTTCTTTCTTTCTTTCCACTAACTCTTTTCTTTCGTCCTTATTATTCTTTATTTTCATATTCTCTCTCTTTCTCTTCCCTCGTTCTCTTTTTCTTTCTTTCTTTCTTTCTTTCTTTTCACCCCCCCTTTCCATTCCTTCTGTCTCTTCTTTCCTTCTTTCTTTCCTTCTGTATCCCTTGTTTTCCATTTTCCAATCGAATCAACTCACCCCCTTCTCCACCAATTATCCCATTTTAATTCTTTCAGATTCCATTTCGCTGAATTCCTGTCAAGAAGACGCCATCGAGGTTAAAATCAAATTACAATTCATAAAATAAATCAATCAAAATCAAACCAAGAACCGTAAAATCTCAAAATATCTGAGAGCTTTTGTTGTTTCAAATTCTCATAATCACTTCCACGTGAAACACTCAAGAATTGCAAGTATGAATCGCTTTTCAACATCAAACAATTTCCCACTGAATACATTGTAAAAACGACAAAGACCTTGTGGCGTTCCCTCCCGATTGTTATTTGTCAAAACAAACATTCAATAAAATTAGAAACAGTCAACCAAAACTGTCACCAAAACTGTCAATATAGGTTTCTTCAGTTTTTAAGTTGGCCCGACTGGCTGGCTATGCATGTATGTATCACGCCTGCAGGCTACACCAATGGAGCTAGAGGGCTGAAATTTTACACATTTACTCCTTAAGTCTAGAAAAAACGTGTTTTTTTGTTTTCTGAAAATTCCACAACTAAATAGGTTTTAAGTGGGAGGTTCAATTTGCAATGTAAGTTTATGCTAAATTGATTCCTCGTGGCTCCCCCATAGTTATTTGTCAAAACAAACATTCAAAAATATTAGAAACCGTCAATCAAAACTGTCAATATAGGTTTCTTCAGTTTTTAAGTTGGTCCAGCTGGCTATGTATATAACACGTGTACAGGCCGCACCAATGGAGCTAGAGGGCTGAAATTTTAAACATTTACGTCTATAAAAACGTTTTTTTTGTTTTTTCTAAAAATTCCACGCCTACATAGGTTTTTAGTGGGGGGGGGTTGTTCAATTTGCAATGTAAGTTTATGCTAAATTGGTCCCTTGTGGCTTTCCCCCCGATTGTTATTTGTCAAAACAAACATTCAAAACTGTCAATATAGGTTTCTTCAGTTTTTAAGTTGGTCCGGCTGACCTGCTCTGTATCACGCGTACAGGCCGCACTAATGGAGCTAGAGGGCTGAAATTGTAAACATGTACTCCTGATGTCTACAAAGAACGTTTTTCTTTTGTTTTTCCTAGAAATTCCACGCCTAAATCCTTTTAGTGGGGGGGTTTAATTTGCAATGTAAGTTTATTCTAAATTGACCCCTTGTGGCTATAGTCCCCCCCCAAGTTTTTTTGTCAAAACAAACATTCAAAAATATTAGAAACCGTCAACCAAAACTGTCACCAAAACTGTCAATATAGGTTTCTTTAGTTTTTAAGTTGGTCCGACTGGCTGGCTATGTCTCACGCGTAGAGGCCACACCAATGAAGCTACTCCTTATGTCTAGAAAAAATGTTGTTTTTTAACCGCCCCCTAGATAGATTTTTAATGGGGGGTTTGATTTGTAATGTAGGTTTATGCTAAATTGACCCTTTAGTTTGTGTCCGGCAGCATTAAGGCTTGTATTTTCTTTAGTTTACTTCAGTTTTCAAGTTGGTCTGGCTGGCTGGCTAGCTGACTGGCTATGTATCTATCACTCATACAGGCTGCATCTATGGAGCTAGAGGGCTGAAATTTTAAACATTTACTCCATATTATGACAAGAGAAAAACGTTTGTTTTAAATTCCCCGCCTAAATAAGTATTTAGTGGGGGGGGGGGGCAATTTGCAATGTAAATTTATGCTAAATCGAAGTAACAGAAGTAACTTATTCATTGATCACTCCTTTCTCCAATTCTTTTAATTGATCACCCCCAACACGGCATGCTGCCAAAACAGGTTTGTCACGTGACGGTTTCTATTGAGTGACTAACCAGACATGTTTTCCTTTTTCTCTCGCTTCCATTCAGTGTCAGAATCCTTTAATTTTAAGACCTTTTTTTTCATTATTGATCATTTTAGTCCTATGTTTGCTGAAATATTCTAAAAACTGATTCTCCACCTCCTCTCTATTGTTGAAATATAATTTCCCGGTGAATTTTAGTGCTCACAACACCTTTAGCTAATAATAAATTAATGAATTTTTGATTAAGTGCTTTTAGAAAGCATAAAAAAAATTGAAACGATCATTCAGATGCAAATAATTCTACTACAAATCGAAATGTTCCCGAAAAAGACAATATTTTGTTCATTACTCATGCTATTCCAATATTTGTTTGAACAATTGAACTGATTCTTTGTGTTGCTGAAGTTGTCAGCCAATCCATTCTACAGGCTTTTTCTGGTGTATGGAAAGAGAAGGGCCCCTTTTCTTTTTGCAGATGGCGAACAGAAATGATAGCTAATGCACTGGCTGGATGGTTCAATTACATCAATGCAAGCTACAATGAAATGTTCCTGAAAAAGACAATATTCTTTTCAATACTCATGCAGTTCCAATATCTATTTGAACAATTGTACTGATTCTTTGTGTTGCTGATTTTGTCACTACAATGTTTCAGCCAATCCATTCTACAGGCTTCTTCTTCGAATCGGTTCATTTATATCAATGCAAGCTACACAAATGATACACTTCACAGCCACCAACGTAACACAGGTGATTCTTATTTACACAGGGGAATACTCTCCAATCCCGTTCCTGCTGAGCAAATAACAGCCCACCAACATGAAATCCATAATAGCGTTAGTTACGCAACCAGCCGACCAGCTGACAGTGATCAAGTGGTAACAATGAAAAGGAGAGGTTAACGACATACCGACTGTTTGTGTTTAACCAGAAGATATGCATATTTGTTCTTTACCTTCAATAAGTATTCGTACGGTATGAAAAATTGAACGATTCATCCGCTAACCTTCATACGTGCTCTACTGTTGTATACTCGTCTGTTTTTTTCCAATGTTCTGTCTGCACGAGACGCTGGGTTGCTCATTTGCGGGAGAGAAATCCTGAACTTGGAGAGAAAGGAAAAGAAAGACTCGAAAGTTGTTTGCAGAAATATGGGAACATATTTTTTACTTCATAAGATACTTCTTGTCGGCCGGCGGAGAGTGAAGAGTGTCAGAGAGATAATGAGAACCGACAGTATGTCCCCAACAAGGACACCGGTCTCGTGCCTTCCGGCCCAGCCTAGGCGGTCTGCCTCTCTGTTCTGAGTTCCGAGTTTCTCTCCGTCTCCGTGTTTTCCACTCAGGGTGTCCGGGGTCTTTCTTTTATCAGATTTGAACGCCCACGCTTGTGTGTTCAATATCCTGTTTTCGGACACCAACACATATGCATATTTCCTAAGGTGACTGGGGTCACTTCCACTTCCGCCCAGGTGTTGGCCTGGAAATGACATCCCGTGGCAGCGTATCATAACACTACCAGGTTTAAATTACGCCATACCTAAGATACAACGTAGGCAATGATACACTAAAAACATGAAGTAAATATGTTTATCACTGAAGGAGTTATGTAACAATTGTTTTGTTTAACGGCACATGTCCCCGTGACTAGAGACTTGAAGGGGGAGAATCCCAAATCCCTGTCACTGAGACAATTGCCACGAGGACCGGGATAAGCTGGTCAGTGGTCAAAAGCTTCTCAGGACGAATCCCGAGCATGCTAATGGTGACCGCCTCTCGACCGGCTAGCCAAGATATTCTGCGCAACTTCTCCCAGATATCCGGAGATACCCAAGCATGCCACAAAGACCCAGGGATGGGTCCCAAAAGCTGCTCAGGACGGATCCCGAGTGTGCTAACGGGCTGACCGCCTCTCGACCGGCTAGCCAAGATATCCTGCGCAACTTCTCCCAGGTATCCGAAGATACCCGAGCATGCCACAGGATCCCCGAAGGGCCGTGTTTCTCCGAGCTCCGAAGCCATGGCGGTCTCGAAGCGCAGATACTAAACTTTGTCCTTGGCGCGTTATCAGCCGCAGCCAAGATATCCTGCGCAACTTCTCCCAGGACGATACCCGAGCATGCCACAGGACCCCATACGGGCCGTGTTTCTCCGAACTTCGAGGCCATGGCGGTTTCGAAGAACAGATACTACACTTTGATCTTGGCCAAAAGGCCGAGAACCCCTTAAAATAAGGGTCTTAGCAGCTGGACTTGGGATCATTGTCTTGCTGTAATACCCAAACTTCTTCACATGCTGAAATTTCGAGCCGAACTTTTCAGAATATATTTAGGAACATCCCGATAGTCTTCTTTTCATGGTACCCTCGATCCCCACAAGTTGACCAACGCCCTTTTTATTATGTCATATCCGTTCACTTCCTTGTGCTTATTAACAAATAATTGCCTCAAATCGATACTGAACTGCTTTGTCTTCACCACAGTGGAACAAGTTCGAGACAATTGCTATATGGATAATATGATGCTTCGAAGATGAGGCTCGACGATGCATTGGTGCATGTTGCCATAAATATCGATCAAGTAAGTTATATGAGTGCGTCAAATGATTCTATGAAGATGAAATATACATTCAATAGTAATTTATATACAGTGGGGGCAGTAAGTACTCGTACGGTATGAAAGATTGAACGCTTCATACAATAACCTTCTTCATACGTGATCTAATAAGTTCAAATTACGTCACAACTAAGATGCAACAAGTGCAATGATACACGCAACAAATGAAGTAAATACGTTTAATATATTCGAAAAATACACGAACAAAAAGTATTCGTACGTTTGATATGAATCATTATAAATTGGGTGAACATTTGAATATAAATTATATTTCTATTTTCTATAGTTTTCAGAAGGGCCATTAACATTCAAATAGTTTTTCGGACGATTGAACTCCTTCTTGTTGTTTGTGTTGTTAACACGACGTTTCAGCCGATCTATTCTTCGGCCTTCTTCAGGTGTAATATCCGAATGTGATGGGGTAAGCAGAAGTGTTTAACTTCAAAGGAGGCAACGCTTAAAACGTAGGATTCGGGTGTTTTTTTTTGTATCCTTTCCCTGTCAGGTTTTGATTTCCGTACATTGTCCCTGTTGAGTAGTGGAAGCCACATCGGACTGAACTCCGCACTTGTCTGACTAATACATTCAGTCGACATGTTTCCAACAGCGTTCCCTGTCAATAATCCGGACCCCCCCTTCCCGAAAAGAAAAATTGTTACATAACTCCTTCAATAATAAACGTGTTTACTTCATTTGTTGTGTGTATCATTGCCTTCGTTGTATCTTAGTTGTGACGTAATTTGAACTTATTAGATCACGCATGAAGAAGGTTATTGTATGAAGCGTTCAATCTTTCATGCCGTACGAATACTTACTGCCCCCACTGTATATACATTACTGCAACTGTTTTTTTTTTTGCAAAGCATACTGACGTGTGCGACAAGGTTTGTTTAGTGCACAATTCAGACGCTTGGTAACTGGTATGAAGAATGGGCCTTCGATTTAAATTGAATCAATGGAAAATAGGTCGATGTCTGATAAAGGAAAACCGTGTCACTATTGTTATTTCGATCAATTTCGAATGGTTGATATTTATTAAGCTTAATTTACTATAAAAGTACTATAAAAGGCCAAATGAGGGTAGGAAGATTGTATTGGGTCAATTTTCCAATTGCCGGCCCTTTTCGAAATCTTGTTTTTTTAGCCTAACACCGACCGTTACAAGACAGCACAGCATATTGCATAAATATAAAGTCTATAAGTATAAAAACAGGAGTCATAGATATAATAGAATCCATTAGAAAAATCAAATGGCAATGGGGCAGGCCATGTTGCAAGAATGTCAGACAATCGCTGAACACTACGACTCACAACGTGAATCCACAGAGATCATATGTGAAATTGTGACCGGCAGATAATAAGATGGCGTGACGATTTAGACTGGTTCAGGAGATATTGACGCCACGAATCCCGCGATAGAGATCTGGCGAATCCAGGGAAAGGTCTATTTCCAACGTCAGACGTTAAAATGCTGCTGCTGATGATGATGATGGCGGTGATGATGATGCTCCTGAGCAATGTTTTCACCAATCATCAAACAATTAGATCTTCGCACGGGTGACGTCTTTGAAATTGTCGATGCTCCACCATTAGCAAAGAATCCTGCATATATCACTCGCAGTGATCATATGTGAAATTGTGACTGGCAGAAAATAAGATGGCGTGACGATTTAGACAAGTTCAGGAGATATTGGTGCTGCGACGCCCGCGATAGTGAGATCTGGCGAATCTTGAGGATGGTCTATGTCCAACGACATACGTCAAATGGTTGCTGCTGCTGTTGTTGCTGCTGCTGTTGTGGCTGCTGTTGTTGCTGCTGCTGCTGCTGCTACTGTTGCTGCGGCTGCGATGATGGTGATGAATAAACCAATAATATCCCCTGACACCTGATAAAGATAATGATCCACAGAGATCATATGTGAAATTGTGACCGGGAGATATTAAGATGGCGTGACGATTTAGAAATGTTCCGGAGATATTGGTGCCGCGACGCCCGCGATAGAAAAATCTGACGAATCTTGGGGAAGGTCTATGTCCAACTACAGACGCAAAAGGCTGCTGCTGCTGCTGCTTTGCTGCTGAATACACCAATAATATATCTTGACACTAGATAAAGATAATGATCCACAGAGATCATATGAGAAATTGTGACCGGCATAAAATAAGATGGCGTGACGATTTAGACAGGTTCAGGAGATATTGGCGCCGCGCCGCCCGCGACAGAGAGATCTGGCGAATCTTGGAGACGGTCTATGTCCAACGGCAGACGTCAAAAGGCTGTTGTTGTTGTTGCCGTTGCTGCTGCTGCGGTTGATGCTGCTGCTGCTGATGAATAAACCAATAATATCCCTTGACACCAGATAAAGATAATGATAAATCGACTATAGCAATCGGTCGAGAACAGACCGAGCAGAAGAATAAAGAAGCATGTGTCCAGGAAACAACACGTAATGCAATGTTGAAAGAACGTAGAAAATATGTAACCTTCTCCATTCCGCTATAAAATTATCATCCTACATTGTTTTAGTTCTCTTGAGCTACGAAGCGTCTCTAGGGGAAACGGTAAAGAGACCGAAGAAGAAGAAGAAGAAGAAGAAGAAGAAGAAGAAGAAGAAGAAGAAGGAGAAAGACAGACTCGAACGAAGAAACAAAAGAACTGTTCTCTCTTTTTCCTGAAAGGTTAAGTAGATGTAGTAATCCCAGACAAGTGCTTTAGACGCTGTAAGATGACGCAATAGAAAATGTATTGTGAAACTGATCGATCATCTGGCGTAGGGGAAGCAGTTCGAGAACCAGCAAACAAAAACGTGTCAGAATCGTTGGTTAAGAACAAATGGTTTTATAGCATGTGTTATTCGTTGGTTTGAAGCATAATATAACCAGGTGTATTTAGATTGATAATTCCCGTATTACAGGTCTTTTTTTAAAGGCATTTATGTATCCCACCATTCTCTCATCAATACACGATCCGTCCCGCAGAGGCAGAAAGGTTGCTGAACCCTGAACTCATTCGTCGTCGTCGTCATCATCATCATCATCATCATCATCATCATCATCATCATCATCATCATCATCATCATCATCAGTCTTTTAACGTCCATCGTTGGACATAGACCTTCCCCCAAGATCCGCGAAACCTCTCTATCGCGGGCGTCGCAGAGCCAATACTTTCTGGACTTGTCTAAATCGTTTCGCCATCTTGTATTTTGTCGGTCACACTTTCGCATATGATCTTTCGTGATGTCCAGCGGTTGTCTGAAATTCTTGCAACATGACCAGCTCATTTCCATTTGAGTTTTCCAAGTGTTTTTTTTTAATGATATCTCTGACCCCTCTTTGTTTTCTAATATAACGTGGTGTCTTGTGATCTCTTCATGTGTTGTATAGCCATCTTGGGCTTCGAGAGAAAGGAAGACTGGAGACTTGGTTTATAAAAATATGATGATATATTTTTTATTGCATCAGATACATCGGGCCGTGGCGGAGAATGAAGAGTGGGCGAGAGATGATGAGAGCCGTCAGACTTTTCTTATCAGGGAAATTGGTCTTGTGTCTTCCCAAGCCTAGGTGCTCTCTCTCTATCTGCCTTCTGAGGGCGCCTCTGTGGCATGTATAGGGTTCGAACGCCTACGCTGGTTTTCCAGCCCACCACCTGCAGGTCGAGGATTAGTCGTTATCCTGTTTATGACTTTTGAACACCTGGTATGTCTGTTCCAGTCCCCGACACCTGCAGTTTGGGGTTTTGGTCCATATCCTGTTTATGACTTTCAACAACTGTAGGGATAAAATCTCTGACCCCCACCCACGGATGCCTAAATATCTAACACATGTAATGTTGAGCACGATCCTTTCCTGTGCACGTTGCATAGTTTTTAGTTTGAGAGCCAATCTTTAGTGTTTGTCGAATAGTACGTTTTGTTTTTGAACTGATTAAACTGGAAAATTGCTTATATCATCTCCTATACAAACTGTATACTAAAACTGAAAATGCACGTACTTAAATTGCTTCGTGGGCGTCGCGGCGCCAATATCTCCTGGACCTGTCTAAATCGTCACGCCATCTTATTTTTGCCATTGTGAATCGTGATGTCCAGCGGTTGTCTGACATTCTTGCAACATGTCCTGCCCATTGCCATTTGAGTTTTCTAATGGATTCTATGATATCTCTGACTGTTTTCTTTTCTCTAATATACTGTGTTGTCTTGTGATCTCCTCATGTGATGTTAAGCCTGATCCTGTCTTGTGTACGTTGCATGGTTTTTAGTTTGAGAGCCAGTCTTTTGGTCAG
>VCCN01000332.1:37146-54166 GCA_006491835.1 Architeuthis dux | reverse complement strand
TCTATCTATCTATCTATCTATCTATCTATCTATCTATGCCGTGTTGGTGGTGATCAATAAAAGAAAATCGGAAAAATCGGTGATCAATGAATAAGTTACTTCTCTCGCCTTTGGTTGGGCAGTGATCATTAAAAAATTGTGAATTTTAAACAAAAAAAAAACAAGCGTGAATGCTGCCGGGCACAAACTGAGGGACTAATTTAGCATAAACTTATATTGAAAATTGAAACCCTACTAAAAGCCTATTTAGGAGTGGGTGTGATTTTCCAAAAACAAAAAACGTTTCTAGTTTAGATTTTCAGCCCTCTAACACCATTTGTGTAGCCTATACGCCTGATGCATACTTACATAGCCAACCGGACCAACTTAAAAACTGAAGAAACCTATATTGACAGTTTTGGTTGACGGTTTTTAATATCTTTGAATGTTTGTATTGACAAATAAAAAACGGGAGAGAAAGCCACAAGGGATCAATTTAGCATAAACTTACATTGCAAATTGAACCCACCACTAAGAGCCTTTAGGCGTGGAATCTTTAGAAAAAAACAACAAAACGTTTTTTCTAGACATAAGGATTAAATGTTTAAAATTTCAGCCCTCTAGCTCCATTGGTGCGGCCTGTATGCGTGATACACACATAGCCAGACCAACTTAAAAAACGGAAGAGAAAGCCACAAGGGATCAATTTAGCATAAACTTACACTGCAAATTGAACCCTCCACTAAGAACCTTTAGGCGTGGAATTTTTAGAAAAAAACAACAAAACGTTTTTTCTAGACATAAGGATTAAATGTTTAAAATTTCAGCCCTCTAGCTCCATTGGTGCGGCCTGTATGCGTGATACATACATATATAGCCAGACCAACTTAAAAACTGAAGAAACCTATGTTGACAGTTCTGGTGACAGTTTTGGTGACGGTTTTGGTTGATGGTTTCTAATGGATAAAAAAAGTGATAACCCCTTCAGCGTTATCATGACATCCGGAGTGTCAAAAGGATTCTAAATTTTCCTTAACTCAAAAGAAAATGGGCTATTTTTGTGTCTCTTCGTCTGCCTCTTCAAATATATTTAGGCATATGTCCAGGAAAAAGGCTATTAATTGTCTGTTCCTTTAAGCCAAGTCCGATAACCCTGTCGCTCTCACTTTATTCCGATGTTCAACTATCAACTCTTCAGTCGAGAATGGATCCGTAATTTGTTTATTGATTGAATAATTTATATGCAGAGACATTTCACTTATATGGAGAGCTATTTACGGAAGGATGCCTGGTGGCAGGCGTGTTTAAAACCGTCAACCAAAACTGTCACCAAAAACCGTCAACGGTTTCTTCAGTTTTTAAGTTGGTCCGGCTGGCTTGCTGTGTATGTATGCATCACGCGTACAGGCAATAGCAATGGAGCTAGAGGGTTGAAATTGTAAACATTTACTCCTTATATCTGGAAAAAACGTTCTGTTTGTTTTTTGAAAGTTCCACGCCTAATTTGGTTTTTAGTGGTGGGTTTAATTTGCAATGTAAGTTTATGTTAAATTGATGCCTGGATTTGCAGCATTTAAGCTTGTTTTTTGAAAATTCAGACCGTCAACCAAAACTGTCACCAAAACTGTCAATATAGGTTGCATCGGTTTTAAGTTGATCCGGCTGGCTATGTATGTGTGTATCACGCGTACAGACCGCACCAATGGAGCTAGAGGGCTGAAATTCTAAACATTTACTCCTTATGTCTAGAAAAAACGTCCTTTTTGTTTTTTGAAAATTCCACGCCTAAATAGGTTCATAGTGGGGTTCAATTTGCAATGTAATTTTATGCTAAATTGATCCCTTGGTTTGTGTCCGGCAAAACTGTCAACGTAGGTTTCATCAGTTTTTAAGTTGGTCCGGCTGGCTGGCTATGTATGTGTGTATAACGCGTACAGACCGCACCAATGGAGCTAGAGGGCTGAAATTTTAAACATTTACTCCTTATATCTAGAAAAATTGAAAATTCCTCGCCTAATTTGGTTTTTAGTGGTGGGGTTCAATTTACAATGTAGGTTTATGCTAAATTGATCCCCTACGCTCGTTCTCTTGAAAATTCAGACTTCTTTTGGTGACCACTGTCCTACCAAATGCGAGAGAAGTAATCTATCCATTGATCACCCCTTTTTCCAATTTTTTAATTAATCACCCCCAACACGACATGCTGCCAAAAGACGTTGGTCGCGTGACGGTTTCTATTGAGTGACTAACCAGACCTGTTCGTTTTTGTTTTCTTTTCAATCAGTGTCAGTAAGCAAGTGTCCTGCGTGATAACTGTCCCCGAGAAATGTTTCAAATTGGAAAGCATTTCCTTGTTAAAAATAGAAACTACTCGTTCGAGAATTGCCGAACTGAACCGAAGAATCTTAACTGCGTATTTCAGATTTATTGATTTAAAATTTGATATCGTTATTTAGTGCTCTGATAAGATTGGCATAATCTTTATGAGTAAGCTAATAATATATGTTCTGTAATGTAATGTCTTTTAATTTCCCCGAAACAGGTCCATGAAAAAACAGCTGATGATCCCCTATATAAAGTGTGATCTATAGCAGTTAATTATATAAAAGACATTTACATAAATAGTAGTAAAATCGAAATGAACAAAAAAACGTTTTTTCTTTTCTGTAATGTAATGTCTTTTAATTTCCCCGAAACAGGTCCATGGAAAAACAGCTGATGATCCCCTATATAAAGTGTGATCTATAGCAGTTAATTATATAAAAGACATTTACATAAATAGTAGTAAAATCGAAATGAACAAACAAACTTTCTTTTCTTTTTTTTCTTTTAAACCCAATTAAATGCATTGATGAGCATCGGATTATAGCTGATTTGCAGCGCGTGGGGTCGCGGATGTTTTGGGACTGTGGATTTTATATCAGAGGATTTCTCGTTCAGCGCTTTTAAAAAAAATTAAAACATATACCAAAAAATAAGTTTCTACAGACTATATATATATATATATAGAGAGAGAGAGACGGTGAGGTAGGGTATTTGAGGGGATTTAAATCTGGCGAGTTGGGAGGCCACCTGTTAGGGGTTACATGATCATGAAAATTATCAGCCATATATATATATATATATATATATATGTGTGTGTGTGTGTGTGTGTGTGTGTGAAATGACAAATGTCGGTACAGAAGATGTATTTATTCCAACATCAGGGATTGAATGGTTGACACAGAAAAGTTCTCGTGTATATATGGGTAATTTTAGAACTGTGGGTGGGTAGTTGGGTAGTAGTTCTTGGTAGTAAGATTACTTAGGAGTGTGTAAAATATATCAGACCAGCTGCTGGTGGAAGCTGTTGAGCATGCGGGTCACGTCGCCGGAGGGAACTAGCTGTGGTCCGGGAGGTCAGCTTTGCATGGTTGATCAGAAAAGATTTCTATGTAGGAAATTGTTGGTTTAGGGGTTCTGAAGTAAGGAATGTGATATTATACTGGCTGCTGAGTCTCCGTTAAAATTAAATGTGTTTTAACTTATGTGAATGTTGATATTTATTTTCGAGCTTCGTTGGTATTAAAATGTGTTTTATATATTGTTAATATTATATTTGGTTCAGTTGATATACCAAATTGGTTATACTTAGTATGGAATTTGCATTTATACTATTGATATTAAGTTGGTTATAAGTTTAGTAGATCTAGGTTATTATTTCAAAGTATGGTGGTCTGAAAGTGAGGACATACTTATCATCTGTTGATATTAAATCTGTTTTAACTTTAGTGAAAGTGGACATTTATTTATGAGTCCCGTTGATATTGGAATATGTATAAATCACTGTTAATGTTAATTTGATTAGTTGATAATGAGGTTGCATTAACCTGTAGATAACAAGTTTGTTTCTATTAATGTTAGTGTGGGTTTATTAGAAATTGTTAGAATTGTATATCGATACGCTTAGCGTAGGATATGTTATGGCTGCAATTGAGTGTTAAATGGGTTATGAATGTGGTTAATATTGGATTTTTTTTGTGTTATGTATTGGGTGTTTGTATGAGTGTGCATGATGATGTCCTGTTAAGAACGAAACGTTGGAATACATACATCTCAACAGGACATCATCGGGGTATGGTCATTCTCTGGTGATGTTCTGTTAAGAACGATACGTTGGAATAAATACATCTTCTGTACCAGAAGTCTTCCGACTTTTGTCATTTCATTCACATATTGTCAGATTCACCAGAATCCATATTCATTACAGCATATTATAATCATCAGCCGTCATACGTCCACTGCTGGACAAAGGCCTTTCCCATCTCCTTCCATGACGACCTATCTTGTGTTAACCTCAGCCACATCGTACCGGCAAACCTTTCTATCTCGTCCCTGCATCTTGTGTCTGGTCTTTTCCTACTGCGTTTACTGCTCCATGGGCACCAATCGGTTAGACTATTGTTATCTCTTCTTGCTAGGTGACCAGCCCCTCTCCATTTTTGTTGCTTAATTATTTGTATAATATTCTTCACTCTAGTCCTCCCTCTGATCCATGTTGATCTTTTTCTATCTCTTAGAGTTATCCCTATCATTGCTCTTTCAATGGCGCTCTGTGCTATTATAAGTTGGTTCTCGGTTCGTTCTGTTAATTTCCATGTTTCGCATCCGTAAGTCATAGCTGGTATTATGCAGTCGTTGTATGATTTACGCTTTAAGCACATTGGCAAGGTGCTCTTCAGAAAGTCTCTATCATACCAAATGCTTTCCAATCTATTGCTGTGCGTCGTTTTATTTCGCAGTCATGGTCTTTCTCTAGCGTTATTACCTGACCTAGGTAGATGTATTCATAGCCTCTCTATAGCCTCTCCTTCTATCTTTATGGCCTTTATGGGACTTTATCGTTGAACATTACTTTTGTCTTTGTTCTGTTCATCTTTAAGTCTACTTTTTTTACTTTCCCTATTTAGATCAGTTAACATGTTCTGTAATTCTTCGGATGGAAATGTCATCGGCGAATCTTAAGTGGCTTAAGTATTATACATCTATATTTATTCCCATCCCGACCCAGTCAATTTTCCGAAATATGCTTTCAAGGCTAGCTGTAAATAGTTTAGGTGACATTGTATCCCCTTATCTTACTCCGTTGGCTATCTTTTTCTTGTTTGTATATTTATGTAATCTAATTATTGCAGTGCTATTTTTGTATATGTTTGGATGGTTTGTTTATAATTCTCGTTAACACCTTGTTCTCGCATTGCGTTGAAGACTGCCGTGTGTTCTACCGAGTTAACTGCTTTCTCATAATCCACGACGGCCAAACAGAGTGGTTTGTTATATTCTAAGGACGTTTAGATTAGTTGTTTTATTGCATGTAAGTGATCTATTGTTGAGTAGCCGCTTCCGAAGCCTGCCTGCTCGCGTGATGGATTTTCGTCTAGAGTGCCTGTTAATCTGTTTGTGATTATTTTTGTGAATAGTTTATATATGTTAGGTAATAGTGTAATAGGGCTGTAGTTGCTACGGTCGTGCTTATCTCCTTTCTTGCGGAGTTGGATTACTATTCCTAGACAGAAGTTTTTAGGAACTTTTCTTTCATTTATATATTGTGTGAATAGCTTTGATAGTCCTTTGTACAAGATTTCTCCTGCATCTTCGAGAAGGTCTGCCGTTATGGCATCCTCGCCTGGGGCTTTATCGAGTTTCATATTTCGTAGTGCAAATACTACTTCTTCTAGTGTTATGTCTGGGATATAGTTAGTATCTATAGGTTTATTATATTTTTTGTTTTTGAAGCGTACCATTTTTCATAATATTCTTCCGTTACTTTTATCAATTTGTCTTTGATAATTTCCCCATCCTTTAGTGTTAGCGTCTGCAGATCGGCGTGTTTTAAACATTTACCCTTTCTGATAGCCTATACTATCATCTTCGTGTTTTCCTTTCTTTTACCTTTCCTCGTTCTTTTATTTATTAATTTGTCAAGTTCGGTTTTTTGTTTTCGTCCTCTTTAGTTTTATATTCATGATTCTCCTCTGTTTGATTAGTTTTAATGTTGCTTTAGAGTATTCCCCTGTATTATTATCATTTGTACTGCCTATCATCTCTGCTGCTTCTTTAATTATATTTGTCAGACTATTACTCTTTTCCTCTATGTCGCTGTCGCTATTCCACAAGGCCTAGAATCTATTCTCTATCACTACTCTGAAGTTGCTAATGTTCTCTATCTCTATCTTATTGGGGCATCTCTTCTTCTTAAGAATCATTTTATCCCTTTACTTTTAAAGTTAAATTTAGTTATGCACGCTCCCATTCAATGATCGCTTCCTATGTCTACTTTGTTTATAACAGTAACGTCTTTAATGTTGTTTATCTTGTCAGTTAGTATTAAGTCGATTTCGATTTTTTGTTGTGCCATTTGGGCTTTAAGGCATACACAAAACAGGCGAATTATTTCACAGCGGCTGCAGGAGAAGGTATGGCAACTGGTGGAAAATCCGGTTTTACGGCGCTGTCACTTCACTTCAGTTGTGGGTGCATGGACAGCCTTCGGGTCTACGCAATGACGTTTGAAGATGGAGTGTGGCATGCGCGTCACCGTGCCCAACATTTGACCAATATTTTACTCGCAATGGCCCACCAGGATGGGACCATGGCAGGAAGGTTCCTTGGTCGTAGGTTTTCTGTAGGAGTTTCCCTCTCTTAGCAGATGTCCGACTGGACTGAAGCTGTCTGCTACCCTTTAAAGGCGTCTCCGATAGTACGATCAACCAAAACAGATACTACGCTTTGATCCGGGACTCCCCGCTAATATGCCAGTTGATCCGTGAAGTAACAAAGGAACATACTTATGGAGAGATCACTAATACCGCAGGGAGCGGACCATTACAAACACGCTGACAAAGGATTGCATAATTCACTTCTTTGGAAAAGCGTCGTAATTACATCACGAGCCCCTTGGGTGAAATGCAAAACTTAGATCGTAAATCCCCTAAGGGTTATCTCAATCGGCACATCAGTAACAAAGTCGGGAGAACGGATCAGCCGGAACGTTGCGTCGAAAGCAACAAAGATGTAGATGCCAATCCGAATAAACCATCAAGTTATGACGATACTTCATCTCAGACTTTTGGACAATTGGATTCAGGCATTTCACAGAACAGAAGACACGTTTGTAAAGTCTGTCTATAGTTTTGAGAAGAGTTATTAATGGATCGGCCGAATCGTTGTGTTTACAACATAAACAACAAGAAGTTCGTAGAACTCTTTGGAAAGGCATGTTTCTTCTTTAATAAATTCACAATGTAAAATTATTGGCATTTTCTTCGTCTTCTCTTTCCCCTACAGTTGGCTCGTTTCCGACACCTTTTGCCAGGGTGTCTTCTATTACGACCTCTTCTCAGTTCTTCCGTTCTGTTCTGATCATCCTGTAAACCGTGACGATACTGCCCAGTTGATTAACGCGGCTAGAAGACAAGAATTTGGAACGAAATCAAGCAACCAAACTGCTTCAGAGACGTCCATCTTGGAAAGCTTTGTAATTATTCGGCTGCAGGGGGAGAGAACTCTGGCTGAACACAGCAGAAAAGAAAAACAAAATCTTACCGATCAAATAAAAAGTGTGGGCGAAAGTATAGATGTTAATAAATCGAGTTATATATGATTATATAGAGAAAAAGATAAATAAAATGATGAATATTGTTAGGATTTCCCAGCTTTCCTTGGAGACGCTCTCCGGGGAAAGAAACCCAGCTGCATTGTGTTACACTCCGTTTATTCCAATCTCCACCGTAAGCAGTGAAGCCTAATTACGATGTACTACCCACAAGTTGGAAGAATTTGAGAATGACAACCCTCTGGGTTGATTCACTCTTCATTATTATCGTTGGAAACTACTTCTATATTTCTGATTTTGGGCTGTTTGCACTAGTGGTCAAAAAATGTATCGATCGATCCAGTGTGTTTTTATAAAAAGTAACAATAAGATGGAAAATTAGTAATAAAATAATCATAGTGAAATGCATTCTTTAAAAAGCAACAATAATAAGATAGAGTAAATCTAGTAATGAAATAATAATAGTGAAAATGCTTCATCTAAAAAGCAACAATAATAATATGAAGTAAAACTAGTAATAAGATAATAATAGTGAAAATGCTTCATCTAAAAAGCAACACTAATAAGATGGAGTAAAACTAGTAATAAAATAATAATAGTGAAAATGCTTCATCTAAAAAGCAACAATAATAAGATGGAGTAAAACTAGTAATAAAACAATAATAGTGAAAATGCTTCATGTAGAAATCAATAAGAAAAACATTGATAGGAAGTTTAGCTTGGACAAAACAACCAAACCTTCTCTTATTACTAAACCGATTATATACTGCTTTAATGTGCACTCCTAATTAGTATAATACACACACATTTATTAGTTATTACAGCACACATACGCTATCCTACACATGCACACTTATATACGCGAAATGTATCGGAATTTAGACTTACTAACGCAGGTATGGTACTTTTTCCACTTCGAGATTTCATCCTTTAGTAGAACAATCCATAATCAATATCTCTAAATGTTGATACTGAATATAAAACTTCAGATAATATACTTGCCATAACGACAGGGTCGAATTAAAGCCACTTGATGTCCTAAGCACGCTCCCAAAATGGTGACCCCATCGACCTTCCCATTGCTTAACTGACAAGATTTTCAAAAATGAAATATTCCTAAAGATATGAAAAATATTCACCTACAAAAATACGCTACTTCACTAAACCGAATCTTTATCTATGAAACTTGTGCTTGTAAAATGACCTGTTTCCTTCAATATTGAATGTTTGAATTAACTCTTGTGAAAAAATGTCATTACGTACCAGCGGTCGGGCGAATTGGGAGGCAACATTTCTGGCCTTCAGACGGATGTCGGTGAAAGCTGGCCTGGGGCATTTTGTACTTCTTATAGATCGTAGAAGTCCCGGAAGTAACCGGAAGTCCATAAACCAATCACTGCACATGACTAGAGGGTTAATTCAAAATGATCTGTATATAAACCTCCCCGGAGACAGAGATGAGTTCGTGGAAGTTAGCCGAAGTTAGCCGAAGTTAGCCGAAGCTAGTCAAAGTCCACCTAAGTCGAACTACCGAGAATTTCGACCATTAGCGTTTGAACAAACGTCCATTACGCACCCCGACCCTGAGATAGGAGTTAGCGTTACTATATCCCTGTCACAAGTTAATTGACGAAAGACCAAAAAGGCCTAAGTCGCGAGAAGAGGAATTTATCGCAAACAACCGTTATACACGCCAACGTCAATAGACAAGGTATGGGATTTTTGCTTCTTCTTTTCGTTTGACCGTTTCCAAAAGTTAAATTATGTTCTTTGGATTTTGGAAACCCCGCCCCCTTCGGAAATAGTTACTCGGTAACAAAAATATTTTCGATACTCTATATACAAGACAACAAATAAAATTTCAAATGTCATGTTAAATAATTTTTAATAATTTAAATCAGGAAACTGTAAGAAACCTGTGGTGCCCTCTTCTGCTTTGATGCCCTAAGCCCGTGCTTATTCTGCTTAATGGTTGATCCAGGGCTGCCTAACCAGTATTTAGCCACCGACAGCCTTCTGTTTCTTTTTCCAACGCCAAACCATGACATAATTTAAAAACATTCAGCTAGTAACTTAATCAAATACAAAGGAAGCCGTTTATTATAATACACGAAAGGTGTATGTAAGTCTGTAGCCTGACTCGTAGTTATTAGCTGAATTTTGATGTATAATGTTCCATCCATGTGATCAATATTAACCACTGAATTAAGTGAATTGACAAGGAAGGAGATTATGTTAAAACATAAATATTTGTTGTGTAAATAAATGCTTTTCTCATCATATGGGATCGAACTTGTTGATTTACCTACGTACATTCACGCTGTAGGTTCAGTTGTTCTGTAGAGCTTGATAAAAGGAAACAAACTCTTTTAACAATTTGGGTTATTCAGTGCATCTCTCAGAAGTGTACAGTAACACTCGCTCTAACGTTAAAGCCGAAAGTTCGTTATACCCGATGGTTGCCCCTCGTTCGGTAAATAAGTAGTAAGCTCGGTAGTTCATTTAACGTACATCGTCCGGTAAATAAGAAGAAAGATCGTTATGGTCCACGTGCTCACCACATTTATCTAACTTCGTTCGGTAAATAATAAAAAAGTTCGTTATGGCCCACGTGTTGGCCTCAATTACTGAACTTTGTTTAGTAAAGCCGAAATCAGTTTGGTTGGATCCACGTGTTCGTTAAAGCCGACATTTTTTTATATCGAGGTTCGTTATAGCGAGGGTTTACTGTATTTTAAAGAAGCCAATGTTTCTTGACTTATTTGGAGGAAAAAGATGGCGATCTATATTTTCTTTTCTCTTCTTTTATTAACTATGTTTACAAAGACGCTTCTCTTTGTTATGCGATCTTGTCTGGCTTTCCTTAGCTTCTTATGTACATAATAAAAAAGACTGTCAATATAACTGATAAGGTGGTTACTGAGGACACCTCGCTATAGAATAGCGGCTAGAAAGCGATTCTCGCGAAAGATTTCTATTGTAATATGTTCGAACCCCGCTCGTTGCACCGTAATCTTGGCCTTGTGACTGACTATCTGGTCACCTGGGCATGGAGCAGTGGCTAAACAAGCTAGTATCGAAGAAGATTACTTCAGTAGAGAGTTTGATCCCCACTGGGTGCCCCCTATTGTGGTCTTCTGCCAGAGTAGCTAATCTTGTTAAATATGAATAAGGGGGCATCTCGTCGCTGCGCAGTGGCTAGTAAACTAGCCCCGCAAAGTATTACTATTATAGTGAGTTCGATCCTCACTGGGTTCCCCCACACTTGTGGCCTTATGGCATAAATAACTTTTATAAATACCCGGTCGCCTGGGCATAGGGCAATGGTTAATATAGAAAATATTTTTGATACCGAGTAACTATTTCCGAAGGGGGGGGGAGAACCAAAATCCAAAGAACACAATTTGACTTTTGGAAGCGGTCTGACGGAAAGAAGAAGCAAAAAAAATCACTTATGTCTATTGACATCGGCGTGTATAACGGTTGTTTGTGAAAAAATCCTCTTCTCGCGACTTAAGCCCTTTTTGGACTTCAGTTAGCTTCGTGACAGGAGTATGTTAACCATGACTCCTGTCTCCGGGGGTGCGTAATGAATGCTAATGGTCGAAATTCTCGGTAGTTTGACTTCGGTGCCTTCGACAAACTTCGACAACAATCGAACAACTTCGGCGAACTCATCTCTGTCTCGGGGGTGGGGGGTATACAGATCCTTTTGAATTACGCTCCAACCATGCGCAGTGATTGGTTTCTGGACTTCTCCTTACTTCCGGGACTTCTACGATCTATAAGAAAATACCCGGCCCACTTTTTTCCCGACACCCGTCTGAAGGCCAGAGATTTTGCCTCCCCTTTTTGCCCGACCGCTGGTACGTAATAAAACTATTCTTTTCACAATAGCTAATCTCGGAGAGCATTACTGTTGTAGTGAGTTTAATTCTCACTGTGTTCCCTTCAATTATGGCCCTGTTCCAGACTAAGCTAAACTTAGAAAATACTGATAAGATGGTTACACAATTGTTAGCGGTCTGTGTCGAAATATACAGACACAATTCTAAAAGAATTAATCAAATACTGTCAACCGAGAGAGAGAATATATGTATGAATACTTACAAAAAACACTTGACTGACAACAATACGAGTGCAATAAGATCAAGTCTTTGTATGTGCGGAAATTAAACAGAACTGAGAAAAGCCTTCCATTATCAAAGATCTCTCGAAAGCCGAAATAGTTCAATGTCAAGAGAAACATTAACATTGGGTCAAGCCAGCTTTGCTAACGTTCACAATAAGAGTTATTTCCAGCCGCAGTAAAAGAGAACGTAGATAGAACACATCTTTTGATTTCCCTTGCGAAATGTTGCGAGAGATTACGTGTCAAAGAACAATATGAATGATTTTCTCAACGGATACACGAGTTATCTTTCTGTTTTACGTTCGTTTAAAATAGATCTACACGTTAAATCTAATTAAAAGTAATCTGAAATGTTTTATCAGTATAAACACCATATGATACTTTCAAACACATAAATAGTCTACACTGGACTTGTATACGAGCCACTATTATATGAACTATTATATATGGACAAGTATGGATGCGAATTCATATACAGGCTTAGCCAAAAGTTTAAATTTCATAGGAAAATACTTATTATTATAAAGTGGAGCAGAACAGGCTGAGCCAAAAGTTTGGATTTTATAGGAAAATATTTATTATTATAGAGCGGAGCAGAAACATCTCACACTTTTTAAAATGTTGTTCTTTTCGTTACAGGTTGAGTTAACTGATGGATCTTTGACAATCTAACAGTACACTGCTTGAAGTTCAGTCAGCATGGATTGTTGGTTAGTACAACAGCGTCTTATGCTGTAGATGCGTTGATCAAAACAAACTCTGCAACAGCTACACAACGAACGTTTATGGAACACTGTTACTGTGTCAATCTCTGTTTTGATGAACGTTTCTACTGCATACTACGCTGCTGTACCGACCTACGATCCATGCTGACTAAACTACAAGCTAACTGGTGGAATCTTTGACAATCTAACAGTACACTGCTTGTAGTTTAGTCAGCATGAATCGTTGGTCGGTACAGTAGCGTATTATGCAGTAGAAACGTTCATCAAAACTGTGATTGACACAGTAACACAGTGTTCCATAAACGTTCGCTGTGTAGCTGTTACAGCGTTTGTTTTGATGAACGTATTTACAGCATAAGATGCTGCTGTACCAACCAACAATCCAAACTGATTAAACTTCAAGCAGTGTACTGTTAAATTATCACAAAGCCATTAGTTAACTCAACCTGTAACGAAAGGAACAACATTTTTAAAAGGGTCAGGTGTTTCTGCTCCACGATATAATACATATTTTCCTATGGATCCATACTTCTGGCCCACCCTGTATATAATTTCATACAACTACAGATGCGAAAACAGCACTATTGCCCTCAATAAATCCTTCATAAAATAATGAGCCTTGGGTCAGTCATGGTTTCAACGGTTAAACAGCATTACCACTAAACCAGGGCACCTAAGCTATATCTAACGATATCATCAGGTTTTGTTTTCCATCAGTGTGGGAATGCCACATCCATGCAGAGGGAGCCGCCACCCAAACTTGAAGCCTCTATATATTTTCACTTTTTGATGAAGATAAGTTTAATCGGGTGTGCTGAAGGCGATTAGGTGATAAAGCCTCGATATCCCACTTCGATAGGAAAGATATTCGTTATTCAACCATGTCATATAGCAATAGTTATTAACATGTTTACCACCGCACCCCCTTTAGTAATTAGATATCTCTTCCACGCCCCCCCACAAAATTAAATGTATTATGTTAATCACAATATTATGCAAACATTTGTTAAGAGAATTCTCAAAGAATTAGAGAAATTCTTACTTTTTTCTGCGGGCTAGTGCCCCCCCCCGCCCCCCGAAGAGAGAGGCTGCCACCAACTGCCGCCACTTTGTAGTTCCGCATCAATCGTGCAAGGTACCAGGCCCTTATTTGGCGTTCTGATACAGCTGTCCGATCACCATTGAATTATGGATGCAAATTGGAAGGTGACAAATACACTCCAGTCATTAGTGACATGTCCCCAGCCCCACAGGCTATTACTGAACTGGTAACCTGTCAATGCAGACAAAGCAAGTGCAATCAGATGTCCTTTTCCTGTAGGAAGAACAGAATGGCCTGTACAGTCCTGGTCCTGTCCTTGTTAAGAACCACTGTTCTATACATTATTCTTGCAAATCTTTATAATTTTCCCAACTTACGTTGATTAGCTAAGTCGACATTTCCCTCGGAAGAAACCGCTAATTAAACAACGCGAACCTTTTGAATTAATAGTGCAGCATTTTCAAGGTAACATTCAAGATGGCGTCCATCATGACCGCCGAATCAATAAATTTGGAAAATTTGCAGTGAGCTAAATAGACAAAATTGGTTTCTTCAGATAAATAACACTTTTATATCACAACATGTATTATAGGTATAATTCACAATTCCTTAAACAAATTGTATGCATATATAATATAATTAATGCATTGGAAAAGGGGTTTCCATGACTCAGGCACCCATCCTCAACATACCTAATATGAATATCATCATCAGCCGTTATAAGTCCACTGCTATACAAAGGCCTTTCCCATCTCCTTCCATGACGACCTATCTTGTGCTAACCTCTGCCACGGTCTTACCGGCAAGCTTTTCTATCTCGTCCCTCCATCTTGTGTCTGGTCTTTTCCTACTGCGTTTACTGTCCCATGGGCACCAATCGGTTAGTCTTTTCTCTCATCTATTGCCATCTCTTCTTGCTAGATGACCAGCCCATCTCCATTTTTGCTGCTTAATTATTTGTATAATATCCTTCACTCTAGTCCTCCCTCTTATCCATGTTGATGTTTTTCTATCTTTTAGAGTTACCCCTAGCATTACCCTTTCCATGGAACTCTGTGATATTCTAAGTTGGTTTTCAGTTGTTTTGTTAAATTCCATGTTTCGCATCCGTAAGTCATAGCTAATATGAATATAGTAAACCTAACATATAATAACAAGAAATGGGGAATGAAACAATTCCTGGTGTATATATTTTTAAGTACCTGTATTGTTAGCAATACAATCTTAATGTCTGATCTTCCAACCTAATGTTTGATTTACCCACTTATTCAACTACATATTCATGAATCTAATAACATTGATATGAAAGTGTAGAACAATTATCAAATCTAAAAGGTCTATCCTTTGTAACATGTGGATAGTACACACAATTAATGGTCATCATCTGAAACTGCATCAACGACACTTTCATCAACAGTATTTAAACATTTCTCAGATTTAGATTCACAATTGCACATTTCCGAAGAAACCAATTTTGTCTATTTAGCTCACTGCAAATTTTCCAAATTTATTGATTCGGCGGTCATGATGGACGCCATCTTGAATGTTACCTTGAAAATGCCCTAGAAAAATTGACACTACATCTTTTCTTAATCTACTGCTCATAAGCTTTCATATGATCTATCGTGCCAAGAATTAATCCACAAGATTCCCACGAGAATACACAAGCCGCTGCACTATTAATTCAAAAGGTTCGCGTTGTTTAATTAGCGGTTTCTTCCGAGGGAAATGTCGACTTAGCTAATCAACGTAAGTTGGGAAAATTATAAAGATTTGCAAGAATAATGTATAGAACAGTGGTTCTTAACAAGGACAGGACCAGGACTGTACAGGCCATTCTGTTCTTCCTACAGGAAAAGGACATTGCACTTGCTTTGTCTGCATTGACAGGTTACCAGTTCAGTAATAGTCTGTGGGGCTGTGGGCATGTCACTAATGACTGGAGTGTATTTGTCACCTTCAATGCACCTTCCATAATTCAATGGTGATCGGACAGCTGTATCAGAACACCAAACAAGGTCCTGGTACCTCGCTCGATTGTTGGATTGGCATTTGGTGGCAGCCTCTCTGCCTCTGGCAGAGATTTCTTGAAAAGGTGCCACCGTACTTTAGCCAAGCTCAGATAATTCTGATGTGGACAATACAGACTACAAACATATTCTTCAAGAGCAGTATACATGTTAATGGGGGCATTTGGTTCACAGAACAATTTGAAAGCATTGATCACATTTTCATTCGATTTGACTGTATTCCAGCGTGTGATTCTTTCCTTTTCCTGAAGATTTCCCAATACAATCTGATACTGTGAATGCATGGAATCCCGGCAAACACTGAGCTATGTCTGTTCCAATTGCGTCGTATACAGCTTTCAAATTAACATGGCGCCTTTTATCATCAATCCCCGTGATTATTCAAGCATGTTGTCCAAGCGCAGCTTGTTTTGTCACGCAAGAATGAACATATCTTTTTAGGGGACATAATATGAACTGTGCTCTTATCTTGCACAGCCTGGATTCCATGTGAAACCAGAATGGCATCTGCCTCTTCATGTGCTTGGTTTTCTAGCTGTTCAGCATTGTCATTATTTGAATCAACAACATCCTTTGTGGATACTGAGAAAAATGTTAAACTATTCTTTTTACAAATTCAAAATTGCCACCAGGTAACATGACCTCAGCTCTGGAGCAAAACATTGGTGGAATATGATTGACCGATTATATATGATAAATCATATGTAAAAGTATTGCAGTTTCAGGTACCAATTTTCGTGGTATTGCTCTGTTGTAATAACTTTTATTTCAAGCAAATAAAATGTATGTTGCTTTGTGTATTTGTTATGCTGAAAGCGACTGCATAAATGTCAATACTTACATGATATTTATTTGACTTACATTTAAATATTTGAGACAAATTTGATTTAATTTATATTTTTATGACCTAAAGTGAAATTCTTGATGTCAAAAAGATGAATAGATGTTTGAATGCTCATTTTAACTTTAAAATAAACGATAATGTACAGGCTTCTAGATTTTGCGGCCATCTTGGACGCCATCTTGAATTTTCTGCTTAAGATGCTTAGAAGAAATTGACACCATATGTTTTTAGAATCTACACATCCTAAGCTTTGAAACAATGTATGATGTCAGGAATTAACATGAGGTTCTCACAAAACAGCAAAAACCTACATATGATCTCGTACTATAAGCTGACAAGATCAGGACTCTGATCTGTTAACGTGATCTCGGCTTGATCTAAAGCCACTGCGACTCTCTAATCTGTTTGCACTTCTTGTCAAAGTTCCTTCGGGAATGTCGCCTTCCTTCTGCTGGTGAGAACTGAAAACGTCTAGTTGTATCAAAGGAATATGTTTCTTTCACTTCAGTAGATTTAATGCGTGCCAACAATCTTTTCAGAGATTCTAGAGAAATGGTCGTGGACGATTCTTACGACGCACTTCAAAGGAAAACGAATAACAAGAGATTTGTGCTTATAAAGATCGATTGAAAAACAATATTAAGTTCTTGTTTGAATAAAACATTTAGAGCATT
>VCCN01000326.1:76440-89958 GCA_006491835.1 Architeuthis dux | reverse complement strand
GTGACGGTTTCTATTGAGTGACTAATCAGAGCTGTTTTTTTTATAATTTATTAAAAAATATTTTTAATTAACTTTTCTTATTTCCAGACAAGAGAACGCACGTCCACGCATTTTTGAATCTAGCGCTTTTGCTTGTGGGAGAATACCAGACATAAGTGGAGAGATGAGATAGAAAGGTAAGAAATGGCAAACGTTAGCACAGTCACGGTCAGCATGGGAGGATCTGAGAAAGGCCTTTGTCCAGCAGTGGACCGGAAATGGAGGATGGCGATGATATAACCAATGTGAATTGACGAGATGCGTGAGATAAGATTGGTCCTGCTGGGTTGATGGGCTCGTTATCTCTCTTTTGTCAATCCGAGACGGCCTTATGTCAAACGCTAGCACAGTCACGGTCGGCATGGGAGGAGCTGAGAAATGGATGATGATTATGATGATGACGATGATGAGGATGATGGTATAACCAAAGTGAATTGTTGAGGTGCGTGAGATAAGATTCGTCCCGCCGGGTTGGTGGGCTCGTTATCTCTCTTTTGTCCATCGGAGACATGACATTTTAATTCTGCAATCAGTGTGGGACAATGAAATCCTACGAGAGGCAAACGATGTAGATTTTCCCTTGATTTGAATTCTGTCCCAAAGACTAAAGAAACCCGCCGGAGTTGCAATCTTTTTTTTCTCGACACCATCTGCTTTCTAATGTGGAACGCCAGTTTTTATGATTGCTTTTTACCTTCATCTTAAATGTCATTAGTTGCTTTTTAAGATGAAGGTAAAAAGTAGTCACACTAATTTAAAATAATAATGATTTATAATATTTGATGTAATAAAAATTAAGATGAAGGTAAAAAGTAGTTATAAATATTTAAAATAATGATTTATAATATTTGATCTAATGAAAATTAAGATGAAGGTAAAAAGTAGACATAACATTTTTAAAAAATAATGATTTATAATACTTGACCTAATGAAAATTACGATGAAGGTAAAAAGTAGTTATAAATATTTAAAATAATAATGATTTATAATACTTCATCTAATGAAAATTACGCAAAGCAAATGTTTGAATTTAATTGTTGTAAAAATAAATTTAATTTTTCTTCAACTTTTTTTCTTTTGAAAATATTACTGGGGGACTCACGGGACTACAAAATTTTGATCCGGCACTGGGCGTTTTTTCACCAAGGGTCGCTTCACAGCCACCCCCAATTATATCGTCTGCTTGTTCTGCAATATCGTTGTAGCTGCCAGGTAGTCAACCCAGCCGCGTATATTGCAAGCACAGTTTCCAGTTGAAAATGTTGCGAAGAACCCCATGAATTCAGATGAAATTTCAGGTTTCTGAAACCTGCATTTATCCGTAGAATGGAGATTTCATCATTTTTCCAAGAATTGAGGTGACCTTCAGTCAAAAGAAAAGGCCACTTTTGCGCCATAGAATGCTAAACTTAGTAAAAGAAATCTATGGGGAAAATGTGCTGAACAGTTCTTTTTGTACTAGTATACCTGTGTCGTCAAAAACGACGCCAGTTTTTTTGTTTTTTTTGTAAATTCTGTTCGTCTAGGCCAGTGGTTCCCAACCTTTTCGAGTCATTCCCCACTTTTGTCAATAAGATTACTAGTATTCCCCCACTTCCATCTATTAAGTTGCAACAAAGAATAATTTCAAATAATAACTTTATTTTACGGATAATTAGACAGCTTCATGCGAAGAATTAGTTCAATAATTGTATAGCTGCTGCTGTGTATTTGTTACTCAAAGAAAGCTGGTGAAAATAATTAGGAACACATCATTTGAAATTCCAATTCATTAGGAAAAAAAATAACTGATATACACATCAATGTGATCTCTGTTCTTGTTTTGTTGCTACTAGTTCTTCGATTTGTGAGTCTATTTGTGAGAGAGCCCATCTTAAATCATTCTCAACTTGGAGCTTATTTTGAGCATTCGACCTGATAGATAGAAGTGTAGAAAACCTTATCTCTAGACTGGACTTTTATTTTTAGCTAATAGCCTTATTCTACCATTGGACTACCCAAATCCACCCTCCCTGAGGGGAATTCTTCCCGGTTGGGAACCACTGACTAGGCCCTTAGCAGCTTGGATGCATTGCCCCCTTTCCCCAGTGTATACAATCTGATTGACATACTTAATCCTTAAAATTTCAACACCGAGTCACCAGTGTATCCTTGGTCTATTGGTAAGTCATCAGTCTGCTAGGGTCCGCGTTGGAGTTTAATTCGCGGCATTTGCACTTAATTTTATGTATCGGTTTCCTTTAGCGAGAGAGAAAACAAATGAATATATAAACAAACAAATGAATAAAAATCGGTAATTATTATGTGTTTTTATAAATACGTTGTTATGGTCAGGGGGCAGGGCTGGTTCCGTCTGAGGGACGAATTTGCCAGACAATTATGTTCGTATAAATAAGTTTATGGTTCGAAGGCAGGGGCGTTTTCCTCTATGGGACGAATTTGCTAAACAATTATTTTCATATAAACAAGCCATTATGGTTGTGGGGCAGGACTGATTGCATCAAAGGCAGTGGTTCCCGACCACTGGGCCACAAAGGCATGTGCTACCGGACCCCGAGGAAACGATATGGTTTGGCGATATGAGACGATATGAGTCAGCAGAACCTTCCCTCATTTCCTGCCACGCCTCCCACGCCCCCACTGAGAAATAGATTTGACTTTCGTGGCAAACCAACTGTAAAAATGAAATGAATTAGACAAAAACATTTCAGTAGTCAATGAACGAAACTTTTTAAAAATTAATTTAATATTAAACTCGTTAGATAAACCCTTTTAAAAACGAAATTTAGGCAATTTCGCTGATTCGGCGTAAGACATGCATATTGTATAATTAAAAATTAAGTAAATACGTAGTTTTATTCGCTAATTAGGCAATTCCGCCGATTCGGCGTAACACATGCATATTGTATAATTAAAAAATAACTAAATACGTAGTTTTATTCGCTAATTAGGCATTTCCGCCGATTCGGCGTAACATATGCATATGTGTGACATCACGCCATTTTTTAGAATAGATTGATTGTGTTCTTAGTTGTTTTCTGTCTAGCTCTTATCGTACTAGCTTTTTCTATTCCTTAGCTGTTTACTAGTTGCTCTTTTGAGCTGAACATCCCCTTTGTGGCCAGCCCTTTCAGGGTGTACCTCCCACCATCAGTAGACACGCCTCGGCAGCAAACCGTTACTCCAAAGCAAGATGCCCAATACTGTCGACTAAAAGTGTTTCATTCGGATGGACAATCGTTGTCTGGCGGTTTTGATGTTATCACGAGGTAATTAGTGTTGGGTCTGGACGTTACGTGGAGGCCAAATGTCCCGAGTATCAATGGGAGAGGTGACTAATTTATTTGGCATGCTTACACATATTTGTAAGGTGTGAGTAGCCGATCGGTTATCGGAATGCGATCAGCGATCCGAGTTCAAACTCAGTTTGCGCTCACTTCGAACTGATGCCCTTGGGAAAGGCATGTATCTATCTCTTCCCTGCTGCCAACACATCGTGGACCAGTATGGCAGGGTGTGGCCCATCACTTGCTGCCTGTGCCGACATCAAGGTTCTAAATTCCTAATAGACGAAGTTAATTAGCTGCAGGGATAATTAAGGAGGGGGAGGCTTGATTCCGTCTAAGGCCCAACCGGGGGCGAGGGGCGAATTCCCCCAAAAGGGAATAATATAGGTAGTCCAATGGGGGGAATAAAGCTATTAGGTAAAAATAAAGTCGTGGTGAATGTTTTTGGCTTAAGGGTAGTTGGGATGTGTTTCTCACTAATAGACCCACAAATCGAAGAACTGGTAGGGAAAAAAAGAACAGAGATCACATTGATGTGTATATCAGTTACGATAGCAGAATAATTATTTTCTTTGTAATAAATTGGGATTTCAAATGATTAGTTCCTAATTATTTTCGCTTGGTTTCTTTGGGTAACAAATACATAGCAGCAGCTATACAATTATATAATTAAACTAATTCTTATTATAAAGCTGTCTAATTATACGTGAAATGAAATAATTATTTGAAATTATTCTTTGTTGCAACTTACTTAAATGGAAGCGGGGAAAACTAGTTATCTTATTGACAAAAGTGGGGAATGACATTGAAAAGGTTGGAAATCACTGTGCTATACTAAGCTTACTAAAAGGTTTAGTGTACATGATGTAGATACAAGTAACAAAACAGAATAAAAGAAGAATAATGATTTATAAACAAGAACCATAAGTTCAACGATGCGTCCACCGTCCGTGGTAGTAGGGGGAAGAAAAGCAAGTAGTCTTTCTCTGAGTCAATTGATTCTCTTATTTGTAAAATATTGTGATATGGAAATATTCTGCGAGTATTCTTTTCAATAGAAATCGTAAATGGACATTTTTGGTGTTTTTAAAATACAAAAATTCGGATCTCGTACGTTCTCTTCTGACATCACAGCAGCTGGTAAAAAAATAGATGTTCTTGTAATGACATCACACCTTTTAATGACATCACACATTTTAATGACGTCACACCTTTTAATGACGTCACACTTTCTCTTCTGGCGTAATAGTAACTGGTAAATAAAACACAATACCCCTTCCCTTCCTCTTTCTGTTGTTTAACCCTTTATAGGACACCCCTAAAACTATTTTAGATATCAAAACAACCTTTTTGTATGTTAAACAAGACCTTTTCACTTGCAAGTTTTCTGAAATTCTTTTGTTTATGGGGGCAAAATCCCCTCTGATGAAGTGATCATATATGGTGTCTTGCCCTAAAAGTGACCAAAAATGGAAAATATAAAAAAATTAAAAATTAAAGTAGAAAGTTAAATAAAACATAGAATTAAAGAATAACATTCAATATAATGAATAGATAGACAAAATTGATATTAACAAAAAGAATAACACCTCCAGGTTGATTTGAAAATGTTATTGTGTGGGCCAAAAACAGGCTAATTTAAGTGTGGTATGCCTCAAAAGAGTTTCTGTCTTTGTTCAAGCACAAGTGTACTTTGCAAAGCTTGCGGACCACATTGGTGCGGATTATGTTGTCTTTGTGGCCACAATATTTGCATCTGGCTGACGGGTCTTCAGGTGATCATATATAGTCATAAAGGGTTAACATAATCGTAAACGGCCGACCGACCGAAAAGTGTCTTATTGAGATCCGTTTAGACCAGTGTTTCTCAACCTTTTTCCAACGCACCCACCCCATGATACCTAGCTACATGTCAATGCCCCCGGCCCTGTAGTTCAAATATGAAAAGTAAACACAATGATTTCTTACTAAACTACTAAACAACAACGATTTGTAAATCAGTATTATAGATATTTATGGAATCTCCTCAACGCCCCCTCCAGAAGTTCAAACGCTCCCTTAAGGCCTTTAGTCACCTCAACGCCCCATTGAAACAACCAACCATTTCTTCTATACAAGTAACTGGCAAGTGACGAATTATTTTGCTTAATACCCTGTAGTGTTACCGTTATTCTATGGATAAACATTTAAAATGATCTCCCTTGCTGTTGTTTTCAAACAAAGAATACTGTATGTATCTGAAGTCACTGAAAATGATTTTGAGAAGAGCTTTGAAGACCGGATTGATATGAATATTTCTGTCTGGGTTATGAATCCATTCATTTGCAAGGTTGAAGAACAAGGAATTGACTTGCAGGAAGAAATACAGCACGTGGCTGCTCCTCCAATATTAGTCGAACTCTATTGAAGACAAGTACATCTAAAAAGGTAATGGAAAGCAATTCTATTCAAAAGGCATATAAGACAATAGAGTAGAGTACTAAGAAGCAGTAAATACAATAGTATTTGTCTCTACCAAGGGGGAGTAGGCCCCCTCTATATCGTAGGCCCATGCCAACTGGTCCCCTTTACCCCCACCCCGTTCTGGCCTTGTAGGAAAGGCAAAGAAGAGATCGTCTTGTTGAAGAAGATTAGTTCTGACGAACGAATAATTCGTCTTCTGACATTTGATAATTGGATGAGTGGGGGAAAGTGTCGTAAGGTGATCAGAAAGGCCCTGCCTAAAATGCTGAGGGCATATGTCTAATTAAATTAAGGGGGCTCACTAACCTGGTCATTATCTAGATGGGTGACCGCTTGGGAATTCCAGGTGCCGCAAGCAAGAATGGTGAAGAGAGTGACGCCACTTCGGGTGCTTGTCACCTCCAAATCTATTTCGCCTATCGCAAGCGTCGCCACGACGGCAAATATGACGCAGCGTCGAGTTTAGGGCTTGGTCCCGTGCGCGTACGTGCAGCAGACAGTGCTAAAAAAAATCTCCCTAGTCCCCGCAACTAATCTCAAGAGGACATTAGTGCAGGCTTGTCTTGGTCTCAGAACGAAATCCTGAGGAAGCTGGTCTAGGGACCCGAGACGAATCCCGGACAGTGCCTTCCCGAACTTCCCGAACTTCCCGAACTTCTAAGGCACCTCCCTCAGCGGCAAAATTTGACATGAAGTCTTTTTTTTTAAGTGGGGTCCTGCAGGCAGAAGGGGGCGGGGGGATTTGAAAAGCTTCTCAGGACGAATCCCGAGCGTGCTAATGATGATCGCGATCAGTTATCCGAAGATACCCGAGCATGCCACAGGACCCCCGAAGGGCCGTGTTTCTTTTAATTTCGAGGCCATGGCGGTTTCGAAGCACAGATAATCCACTTTGATCCTAGCGTGGCCTCAGTCGCAGCCAAGATATCCTGCGCAACTTCTCCCAGGACGATACCCGAGCATGCCACAGGACCCCCGAAGGGCCGCGTTTCTCCGAATTTCGAGGCCATGGCGGTTTCGAAGATTTTGACACAAGTTCGATTTTAGGGTGGGTTCCCGCACACGTACGTGCAGGCAGTTCTAAAAAATGTCCATAGTCCTTGAGACTAATGTCGCGAGGACATTAGGGCAGGCTCGAGTGAGCCAGCTGGACTAGGGTCCCGGGACGAATCCTGAGCAATGCTATTCAGAACTTCACAGAAGCGATACCACGCCTCAGAAAATCCTCACGGAAAATCCTCGGCGGAGTAGCACAAAACGATATGGGAAGCCCGGTCAGGGATGGCTGATGCCATAGCCAGTGTAAGGGCACTGGCTAGCTGGCGAGGCCCTCTAAGATCATGCAATCCACAAACCCCAACCACCACCACCGATATTACGTCTGTAAAAACGACCAATAAGCCTGGCCCTTTGTTTGTTTTTTGGAAAGCCGACGTGGATTTGTTCATAATCAGGGCGGTACTTTTTATCCCTGCCACTTCCTGCCACTCCTTACCATTCCCTGCCACTTCTTAATACAGTATAAAGGGTATACTCGGAATATATCTTAATGGCAACCCCGTTACCAGTGAATAATAATAATACATTCTTTTTATACGAGAACATTAAGTTGGGGTTACATAAAACAATTGTACTGCACCATTATCCTTTATTGACTATAAGGTTCCAACTTTCAAACCACCTCCCACCCGGTGAGAAGGTCTGCTCGGGTGGGGGGGGGGTCAAATTCCCCGATGGCACCCACTCCCCCCGCTGTCACCCATGAGATCACAGGGGGGGGGAGAGAAAATCGATCTCGTCGTTTAGAATGAGAAACTCTTATTTCACGTGAAAGAAACAATTTTGTTTTGCCAATAATTTTTTTTTTTAAATCCGTTGTGAGGTTTTAGAAAGAATGTTTTTTAAAGATTTTACAAGGAGGGGGGGGTTCTATTTACAATGTAACTGTATGGTAAACTGGACCGTTACTTTCAGTCCATTGTATGGAAGTGAGGCTTCGAAGTATGTTGTCACTTCCCTTGTCAAAGGTCGTTAACTAGGTTTCTTTGATATTTTAATGACAATTCTTCAGTGCCCCTAAAAACCTTAATGAAAGCACAGAAAAATCAAATCAAAGATAAGCCTCGCAAAGGAAGTAACCAAATACTTCGAAGCCTCATTCCCATACAACGGGCGGAAAGTAACGGTCCCGTTTACCATACAGTAACATTGTAAATAGAACCCCCTGAAGATGATTTCTGCAACTTTTGTATTATATATATAATAAATGAAAGATTCTAAAAAATATATTTTTTTAGTATAAATGTATTTATTTATTAGAATGAAATAAGCCTTTGCGTATCTGTACGATAGATTTTCGATGATATCTAAGACTTGTCAGTTTAGCCCAGTCAGTAAGACAGCCTCCTGGCAATCAGTTTGTCGTGAGTTCTAATCACAGTTGGGAAATAGGGATTTTTACATATCGGTTTAAACCTCTAAGTTTTGTGAGGATTGTTCTTGTTGTTCTTGTTATGGCAAGAAAACAAAGTCAACTTTGACAAAAGCTTTTAGATGCCCTCTCCATTGGGGCTTCCCGGGGGTGTTTTCAAATGGCTTCCCTTGCCCCCCCGCTAAGAGTCTGTTAAGGCTAGTAAAATCTAGCATAGACATATGTTGTAAATATTAACAGATGGTTACCATTGAAATGACAAATGTACATGTGATATCTTTCAGTCTAAAAGGATACAACCTTTCAGTGGAACATGAATGAAAACACTAAACTAATCGGGAAATTGTTGTTGGTTCTTTATTCTGTTATAAAATGTTACTTCTCCACCCCCGTGTATGTGTGTGTTCATGTATGTGCTCGTATGTGTATGTGCTTGTGTGTGTGTCTATGCATCTCTGTGTGTGTATGCCTGTGTGTGTATGTATGTGTTCGTGCTGTACGCGGAGGCCTGCATATGCTTGCATTTCTGTGCCTGCTTATTTGTGCCTGCTTATGTGTGTGTGTGTGTACGTGTATGTCTTTGCCTCTGCACTCTGTGCATGTGTGTGTGTGTGTGTTTATGTATGTGCTCGTATGTGTGTGTCTAGGCATCTGTGTGTGTATACCTGTTTGTGTATGTGTTCGTGCTGTACGCGGAGGCCTGCGTATGCTTGCATTTATGTGTATTTTTGCCTGCTTGTGTGTATGTATGTGTGTGTGTGTATATACGTGTATGTCTGTGCCTCTGCATTCTGTGCCTGTGTGTGTGTGTGTGTTTATGTATGTGCGTTTATGTATGTACACGTATGTGTGCGCGCCTGTGTGCGCGCCTGTGTGCGCGCCTGTGTGCAGCTGTATGTGTTCGTGCTGTACGCGGAGACCTGCGTATGCTTGCATTTATGTGTATTTGTGCCTGCTTGCGCGTGCGTGTGTGTTTATGTATGTGTGTTCATGTATGTGCTCGTGTGTGTGTGTGTATGTGTCCGTGCTGTACGCGGAGGCCTACATATGCTTGCATTTATGTGTGTTTGTGCCTGCTTGTGTGTGTGTATGTGTGTGTGTATACGTGTATGTCTGTGCCTCTGTGTGTGTGTCTCTGTGTGTGTGTGCGTGTGTGTGTGTGTGTGCGTGTGTGTGTGCCTGTATGTGTTCGTGCTGTACGCGGAGGATTTATTTGTGTTTGTGCCTGCCTGTGTGTGTATGTGTGTTGTACGTGTAGGTCTGCGTATGCCTGCATGTATGCGTGTGTTTATGCCTGCGTGTTTTGTGTTTGTGTGTTTATAATTGTGTGTGTGCTTGTGTTTGGGCGTGTTTGTTTTTGCTTGTGTATATGTTTATGCGTGTGCGTTTGTGCCTGTTTGCGTGTGTTTTTGTGGGCGTGTTTGCCTGTTTGTGTTTGTTTCTGTGTGTGTATTTGTGCTTGTGTCTGTGCGAGTGTGTCTGTGTCTCTGTGTGCATATGGGTGTGCGTTTATGACTGTTTGTGTGTTTTAGTGTTGGAGTGTTAGTGTGTGTGTTTGCCTGTTTGTGTGTGTGTGTGAATGTCTTCGTGAGTCTGTTTGTGTGTGTGTGTGTGCGCTCACGCGTGTTTAAGTGTGTGTTATTACAAACACACAAGCACAACGCATGCATAAACACGCACGTGTGCACACACAAACACATAAACACACACACTAAGAAACACATACATAAGCAAGAACACGCACAAACAAACATACACACAATCGATATTGGCAGATCGTGCAGTCATCCGCAACCTCAATATAAAGGGCTTATCGTCTAATGCAGGAGTGGGCAACCTACGACCCGTGGGCCAGATCCGGCCCGCGAAGGGAGTTTGACCGGCCCGCAAGAGATACTATGCATGCTTTTTATGTTTTAAAGATTCTTTGTGTCTTTTTTTATAGATTCAAAATCTTCCACGATTGAAATAAATTGCGACTTAATCAAGTTCTTTGATTACTAATTGGCATCACTGGTCAACCACAAATGATTTTCTAGCGTTATTCATTGGTTTGAGCCAAAATATAACTAGATGTATTTACATGGACAATTCCCATATTTTCAGCATTTTTATGGCATTTATCTAACTAAGCATCCACTCATTAAGACGTGATTCGGTCAGAGAAGCATAAAGGTTGATGACACGATTTAGAGAGTGTGGCCATTCAAACCCTTTTGCGTCTTTTAGTGTCTTTTGAGCAGAAATTAGGACACTATGCTTACTTGATGTTTTCAAGATTCTTTGTGTCTTTTTAATAGATTCAAAAGATGCCTTGATCTGCAACTAAATTGACTTCTTTGATTACTAATTGGCATCCTTCGTTAAGCAGAAATGTTTTTCTAACATGCGTTATTCATTGATTTGAAGCAACATATAACTAGATGTATTTAAATGGATAATTCCAACCTTTGGATTATCGTAAAAACAAGAACTGAGTATCTAGTTGGCGAGAAAAAGAATATGCAACTTCTTTTCTGGCTTCCGTACTTTAAAATTATGGACGTTAGCTGTTAGTGGATACTAACGACAAAGACCCGCTATCTGAAATTATGGGATATAATTTGATGTTTTTTTGAATGAATATTACTTTTATTTCACTGAACTTAAGTTACATAGCAAAGAATTGACAAAAACAAGTCGTTATGAATTGTAATTATTGCCGTCACTGAACCACGTCGTTCGATTTGGCTCTTCGAGATTTTTAATTAATAGTGAGATTTCAACATTATAAAGGCAATAAATAAAATTAAAATTAAAATAAATTACGTCTAAATTGAGTTCCTATCATTCACTGCTCGTATTTCAACTCCTCGTTATGAGTTACGCATCGTGGAAGATAAGTGCTACGGTTTAAATAAACTCGGTCTGTTAGCAAGACACAGCCATACTTCTTGGATATATCAAGGACTCGCCACAAGTTCCACGCAAATAGCTTCCATCCAAGAACATCTGCTATATGGAATAGACTCCCTTCTGGATGTTTTCCCTACGAGTACAATCTCAATCTTTTTAAATCCAGGGTGAATAAGTGTAATGAAATGCACTCTAGTTGTATGTGTTCGCGCGTTTTGGGGCGTACGTGACCAAAGGTCCATATCATATTACCGGGGCTGGAAAGTGGGCCAAGCGGCCGACGAGGTCGGAACAAAAGAAAATGCGTTCAACCAACCAGGGTGGTGTTTAAGAGGGGGCCGTGATTTTCAAATCGCGGGCAGTTTAGATCCGAATCCGAGGAGCGACGGGTCGGACCAGAGAGGGGTTGGATCCCCTCTCCGTTAGGGGTGAGGGAGCAGAGAGGAGGAAGAAGCCTTGATTCTTTTTTTTTTTTAAATTACTACCATCACTGGTAGTGATTCAGCAAAGTGACCACTCGTTTAGAATTTTAACTGAAGCAGAATTCGATGCCTCAAAGTGATCCGCGAACCGGCCGGGAATCAAAGCTATCGACGGGAATAAAGCGAACCCAGATTTTAAAATGAAAATAATGAATTGTGTCGTCTTTCTCTCCACCCACGTGGGAGAGCCCTTTTCTCCAGTATCAACAAGAAAATGTATATATCCCCCCGCCCCCCACAGAATGTTCGCTACCGCAAAGGTACAACCCAACTACGAGTTGTCTACCTCACACCGAAAAGAAGAAATACTACTGGCAACACAAGTGCCTTACTCAATGTTCTTTTATGTTGCTCTTTTAGTAAATCCTTCATGTTTGGTGTGTCTAACTCTTATAAGTCATTTCAACTCTCTTTTTGGCTTTCTTCGTCTTTTTTAGTCTTCAATTTAAACATGTCATGTTTTAGTGTTTCCAACTTTTACAATTTTGACAACAATAAACGATTTTAACGTGTTTTTACTGGTCTTAATTCTGTGGCATAAACAACTCTCTTTTAAGTAACCCTTTAATGTGAGAAGTGGCCGAAAGACCTTGTTTAGGGTGACCAAAACAAAAGGAAAAAAAGTAGCCAGCAGTGTTTGTTACTGTATCAGTTGGAAACAAATACGTTCACGGGGAACAAGTGGTGTCCAGTCACCGCCAAGAACATTTCAACCTACTTCACGTTTATAACAAACTGGCAGACTAAAAGTACTAAAAAGCTAAACTGGACCGTTACTTTGTGTCCGTCACGTTAGCTGGTTAGATTCAGTTGTTGTCGTGCAATGAAGGCGTGTTTCGTGTCTATGAGAGTGTCTGCTGAGAAAAGTTGTCCCAATGAAGGTTTTTTCCACACTCTTCGCTCACGCCGCTATTCGAACCTGAGAACCTCCTGCGCGTGGGGCTGACGTGCTAACCATTACGCTATCCGATCGGACAACGTTGCCGTACAAAGCTAAATTAAAAGCCGTGTCATGCGCTGCAACAAATTTGTTTTGAAAGGGTTACATACACACAGAGTGCCGTCTGTGTTTGCTTAGAGGGTAAGACCTCACGTGGATGGCAAAGCCAGCTGTTCAGAGAGAGAGAGACAGACAGAGAGGGAGAGAGAGAGAGACAGACAGAGAGAGAGAGTAGGAGAGAGAGATAGTAGGGAGAGACAGAGACACAGAGACAGAGACAGAGACAGAGAGAGACAGAGAGAGATATAGTAGGGAGAGAGAGAGACAGAGAGAGATAGTAGGGAGAGAGAGACAGAGAGATAGTAGAGAGAGACAGATATATATATATATAGTAGGGAGAGAGACAGACAGACAGACAGGGAGAGAGACAGAGAGAGATAGTAGGGAGAGACAGAGAGAGAGACAGAGAGAGAGAGAGATAGTAGGGAGAGAGACACACACACACAGATTTATAATAGGGAGAGAGAGAGAGACAGCGAGACAGAGAGACAGATGGGGTAGGGAGAGAGAGACAGAGAGAGGGAGTAGGAAGAGACAGACACAGACAGACAGACAGAGAGAGGGGGTAGGGAGGGAGAGAGTTGCGAGAGTGACAGAGGGAGAGACAGAGGGAGAGAGATAGTAGGAAGAGAGAGAGTTGGGAGAGAGAGAGAGACAGAGAGAGTCTTGAGTAAAAAAATAATAACAACAGGTTTGGTTAGTCTCCCAATAGAAACCGTAACGTGACCAACGTCTTTTGGCAGCATGCCGTGTTGGGGGTGATCAATTAAAGAAATTCGAAAAAAGGGGTGATCAATGAATAAGTTACTTCTCTCGACTTTTGTTGGGGCGCTGATCACTAAAAAAAAGTCTGAATATTAAAAAGAAAAAAACAAGCGCGAATGGTGCCGGACACAAACTAAGGGACCAATTTAGCATAAA
>VCCN01000325.1:2108451-2125262 GCA_006491835.1 Architeuthis dux | reverse complement strand
TTCCTATGTCTACTTTGTTTATAACGGTAACAACTTTAATGCTGTTTATCCTGTCAATTAGCATGAAGTCGATTTCGTTTTTTGTTGTGCCATTTGGGCTTTTCCAAGTCCACTTCCGACCATCCCGCTTTTGAAGGAATGTATTAGTTACCTGTAAACAGTATCTCTCTGAGAGATTTACTAGCAGGTCACGTCTTTCATTTCTCTGGCTTATTCTGTATTTTCCTACATTGGATTCCCCAACGTTTTCATGACCTTCCGTAGCACTTAAGTCTCCCATGAGTATTGTGTAGTTAGTCTTCTCTCTGTCCATTATCTTACTGATGTTGTCATAACACTCTTCTATCACTTGGCCAGCACTTTTCGAAGTAGGCGCGTAACCCTGTATTATCTTTAGTGTGTATCCTTTGCTTAATCTGTCTGATATACTGTCAAATCTTATAACTATGCATGGGATGTTATTATTGCCTAAGAATCCTATGCCACTGAATATTTTATCCTGTCTCGCTTTATAATAGAATAGATGGTTATTTACCTTAAGCTTTAGCCTTCATGAATTAAGTCTACAATCCATAGACATTCGCCTATAACGTATACTTGAGATTTACTTGTAGAATGCTGAAAATACATATACATTAATTACTTTTATGGTATACTAAAGTGTATTTTTGAATTCCATGAGACGATATATGAAATTCTGTTTTTGTGCGTGTGCTGGCGGCGATTTTGCTTCATGCAAATGCGGTAGTTCATCCCAACCTTTTTCTTGAGAACATCTTTTTTTCTGAAAGAGGACATCCTCAGGAACATTCTGTTACCCTATTCATATGTTCTCGGGTGTGGGGTGCCGGGTAGGCCGTGCTGCCCCCGGATTACACCTTTTACATGTGTGCTTATAAAAGGATTTCCCCAATGGTTCATGTATTGGGTATTTATTCTGTTATCCTACATAGCAATACGTTTCGCATCGTACTAAAATTGTTAATGATGTATTTACTACCATGTTTTACCATTCTTTGGTGAATCTCGAATTTCAGGCAATGATAAAGGCTGAAGAACACATCGGTAGATAACAACAGAAAGGATGATGTATTTGGTGTGAACAACTCCTGAGTTAATGATATTGACTCATCAGTTGCAATCCCTTATATGAATCTGTTACTGCCATGTGTGTGTTTCAAGTGAATTATTCGTGTAATGGAGCATAATGAATTTAAATATATTGCGAATCAATTTCAGACAACATATTTATTTAAGATACATTCTTTATACTAGATGGATTCCGTTACATATTCAACAAAAAACTGTATTTCATTAAGTAATGATTAGCTGAAAGAATTGACATGCTACACACAATTCTAGAATATATAAATAAAAAGACAACAATTTTTAACCGATATAAAATCCATCTGCAGATTTGTGAAGTTGTGTTATATAACGTTAATCGATACACACGTCGGTAACAATAAAATGTTCGGGTGGAACTTCTTTTTGTTGGGACCAGCGAGAGAAAGTTCGGGAATAACTATTATATATGTCTAGGTGTTATACCTGTTTGTCTGGTGATTCATGCTTTAAGTAATTTCTATTATACTTCCTTTGCCATCATTAATACAGCCACGTATTGATACCGTGCGAGACCAAGGAGATCAGTGTGAAAATTGACACATGGACCAAACGGCGGATGAACAAATGAATATGCGTGATTTGCTTCTCTCAACTAGATCTCAGTCGAACTAGACTTATCATCATTATCATCGCCATCGGCCTAGACTGGTCATCCTCATATGGCTAAGATATATGTTTGTCCTTCCTTCGCCGACACTGAAAGCTCATGCATCCGTCTGAAATCTCTTGAAAGGAGTTGGAATGGGGTAAGGAAGATATAGGATGGAAGTATAACCACAACAAGTTAGCTACATCCGTATCTAAATGTGGGGGCTTCACTTTTTGTAAAGACAGAACATTCCAAAACGGATCTTTTTCAAAAAAGGTTCTTGGGGATGGGGCCTAATGAGAAAGTCGTTTCGCGAAATACTCACTCAACTATTCTCTTCACCGTTAACCACTGTTACATGCCAGTGATGGGACCTTTTCTCAAGATATCTGGCGATGGGAGAAGTTGATATACGCTTTTCTCCAGGGAACACAGGTGAAATGAACAAGTCTCAGTCGAAATCTAAAGTTGGTTCTCTGATTCCACCTCCCGTGTTGGTAACAGTTACCAAGCCCCGCACCTCCGCATCTCTCTCCCTCTCTCTCTCTCTCTCTCTCTCTCTCTCTCTCTCTCTCTCTCTCTCTCTCTCTCTCTCTCTCCATATATACGATTAGTACACTAATTACCATGATCCCTTGTCAATAACAACAGAAATCAACATATTCTTCATCTGATAGATCTTCTGATAGCAGATAAATAATGGTCTTCAATTAAGCTTTCATCAGATATTTGAATAACCGAGAGTTGCTGTTTGTGATGGCGTATGTGTCCGCGTACGAGTGTGCGCGCGTGTGGTTGTCTGGTTTGGTGTTATCTAAGTCAGTTTGCCAATGGCTCTTATCTTTCAAAAGAGTGATTGCAGTAAAATACAAAGGGAGAGGAAAACCCCGGGAGCCCACACTCGTCTTATTTTAAGAGGAAATAATGCATAGAAAGGTATTAGATCTACACAGCAGATGCTAAGAATGTTGATTCGAGAACAACCTTTCCCAGAGCAATCAAGGCGCGAAATCAAATCAAGGACCCATGAGAAATTCCTGATGCAAACAAAAGGCACACATGTGGCTAAGTATTTACTGGCTAACCCATTTTAATATGCAAATATCCTAAGTAGTCCAATACTTCCAAAACCATGCTTCTTCCGGTTATTATCAAGAGAGCAGCTCGTCGATAGTTCATATATTTGCGTGGAGATAGAAGTGCAATGAATATTAATACTGTTATGTACGCCGGAGGGCATTACGCGAGACGACTGGTGGTTACTGTTCTAATTGTTAGCCATACGGCGCCATCTTCCCTATTGTGATACGAATTATATACATACATGTTTCTGATTATTTACAGGGGATATGTATGTGGGGATGCCTCTACATTTCATGAAAAGGTATCAACTGACAAAAACACACAGTCAGTCACACGCGCACACACACACACACACATACATACATACATACATACATACATACATACATACATACAAATATGTCATTTTATATATATAAAAAGGAATTTGTGCTCATGGAGTTGTTTCAGACGAAGATATCAAAACTATATATATATATATATATATACAGACGCACAGATATATAGATAAAGGAAACAGAGAGAGAGAGAGAGGGAGTAGATCGTCAACCCACCTTTGAACAACATGATTGGGAAGTCAGGAGTCAAAGCACACAGTCAACAAGGACGGATATCAGCGCTTAAAGCGATACACTGTGATATCGATGTTCTTTTATCAGCATAGCAGACAGTTCTACGGTTATATTCTTGCGTGAAATGAGGTATTAGGTACGAATCCCCGAAGACTTGGGCAATTGTTTTGCTCGTGAAATGAAAACCATCTACTTTGGAAGGGAAAACCATGGATGACTGTACTAGTTTGACAGTTGTGTGGTGTGTACTTCAAACATGTGCTTTCAAGCGCACGTCTTGGGACTCCCAGGAGGTCCGGGCCGGCATAAAGGTATCAGGACGGAAAACTAAATCGTCGAACTGTGTTCAGATTCCGGCTGAACTGCTTTTATGTTTATTTCGCAGTGATGTTCTTGAGAACGGCATGAATCCACTTCTCCCTGTGCTCTGTCTCATCGATCGATGTATTGACAAAATGTCTCTTGATACTGGCATGCCACGATAGCTGAGTGAACAGTGTGTGTGAGTGAACATTTAGACAAACCACCTTCCCATAATTACCCTATAACCTTAAGCAAATTTGACGACCAATCAATAGATTATTCAATATGAATTTACTTATATTGTTTTGGAGTGGGCCTATTTACCAACCTTTCGAAAGTGCTACCTTCTAATTGATATGTTATTTCCACATTCTATTTGATTTGTTGATTGTCCTGTAAAACAATTATTTAAGGCTTGCGATGCCTTTCAGGTAAATATAGAAAGTTTTTCAGCATATGATCTGCGAGTCCTATATTAGGCTGATGCAGTTGTTACCAGTACCATCTTTCGCACATGTTTAGTAAAATCCTAGAAGTGTCGGGACTCCTAGATATCTGTCAATACATAACAGAATCCCAAATTACCTCCAAACAACATTTGACTTCCCATACTTTAAACAATAAAAGTAAAGAGTATCCATCACTCATCACTAGGCTCCGAGGAGACTCGTCCTTTCCAAACAAACACACGGACGTAGTTGTAGATAACCATAAAACCAACCAATCGCAACGCAACTTTCCTAAGCCACTTGTTTACCATATAATCTAAGCCATACAGGCAGACAGCCAGGAATTCTCCTCCATACGAACGTGCGGGAATGGCTTTGTAGAGTGATAGGTTGATTCTACAAGGTTGTGATTTTGTTATGTTGAAGTCGATATGTAATTGATGGTGAAGCAGGGAAGATGTTACTTGAGTTGTAGAAGAATGTGACTCGTTTCTACAGTTGGAATTAGCGGTGAAAAAGCGATGGCAAAAATGACTTGTCATGGCGGCAGGTAGTAGTAGCAGGAAAGGTCACGGGTCAAAAGAGGAAGGACGGAAAATCGGCCGTATGGTTTTTTTGGTGGTCAATTCAAACAAAGGAAAAGTATGAAAACACAAAGGCGTTGGATTTAAACTATAAACAGGCCATGTTTAATACAAAATATATACGGAAAAAGGGGTACAAGAAAAAGGAAAAATATATGCATATTTAAGAAAGGTTTTTGCTGAGATGATGGCGAAAATAAAATAAAAAAGGGTCTTTTGCCTCTAGCCATTTTTCGCTTTCCGAAATGTATTTTGTGAGACGGCAGTGTTAGTTATACGAACTAAAATATCTAGGCTATGAGTGCACTTTAATAATGCGGCTGCTCTCAACAAAGGAACTCGGTTAAGTGAAATAGAGGGCTTTTGACAGAAAGTGGCTTCTAAGCGGGACCGACACATTAAGTGGAAAAGGGAGAGATGTGTTTACATGCCAGATAAATAGACACGGGCGAAAGAGGCACTGTTAGAGAACAGGCTACGAAGGCCAGGAGAATCGGCAGACAAGGGGTTTTATAGGCGTGCTGACGTCACGCAAAAAGGGAGCTAGTATTAGTTGCGTAATTCATAGGGGTCAGAGCTGGCCCTTGTCGAAGTGACAAGACCAATTTGCTATTTTAAACCATATTTTGGTACTTCACACTAGTGAGAAGTGACCGTTACAGATGCTTTCACATACACACACACTCATCTTCGTGTGCACATACGTACATACGAATACATACGAATGCATTCCCCTGTCGGCAAACTTACAGACACTCACACATTTATATACGAACCAAAACCATTTCTAATCCTTTGTTATGTAGCATGTGCATGACAATTGAAGTGTTTTCAATAACTCTCTTACCAATCAAACTATCATAGTAATGCGTTGCTAGCAGCACTCATTTATTCAACTATCCTTTGTATCTGTTATTTACAATACATATTTATTGATATTCTAATGTTACAAACAAGCCTTTCGTTTATGTATCACCCTGTTTGTATGTTCATCCACTTTCACCTTCTCCCTTCACCACTGTCACTTTGTCACACAATGTTCCCTTTCCGTTTAACTACATTACTTATTCCTACCAACATTACGAAATACTGCTAGCCACAACTTATCCCAGGGACGAAACTACTTCTACTGATATTTCACACAACACAAATTAATGTTTAGGTCAATTCTAATTATATAGTCAAAATAATAAATAACCATAATATGACCACACATTACCCTAATACGGTTTACTTAGTTCTTCATTGTGTGTGCAATCAGTCAACTGTAGTACGTTATTTACAAGCCTTAGGAAAACGTCAGACGTTCGGAAAAAAGGATTCCACATAGATGAACATCGGTCAGTGTTTAAATACCTGTCTTTCTCTTTTAGGTCGATACCGAATAATAGAGTATTTCTTGGACAAGATATTAACTGACGATGAAAACGGATTTATTACAAGCATACCGTACAAGGAACATCGTTTGTAGATCCTCCAGCATCTAGAACTACACGGGATATACCAGGAAAACCTTTTTATGTTTGATTAGATTCAAAGGGAATTCTGTATTACGAATTGCTGGAACCTTGACAAACCAATACTGCCTAACACTTCAGTGGCGTGTTTGAATGGCGCATTGGAACAGAAAACAGAAAATAGAAAACCAGTGCCTGCTTCGTGGTTGCAACAAGGAGAAGTGATCGAAACATCTATGACTAAATAATGATGCTATGAATGTATATGGATGACAGATGTTGTCCCCAAATGATGGAAACATTTTGCAACAAGCAGATCTTATCGTTATCTTTCTATTACCTTTATATGAACGAGTCACCCTTTCGCGATTCACTATTCTATTTAATGTGTCATATGTAAGCAACAAAGCGATATCCAGATATTAAAGGTGTTCATCATCATCGGTTGTTTAAAGCCCTATGTGGGACATACACCTTTCCAAGATCTACCAGAGATCCTGGGCGTCAGGATGTCAATACCTTCTAACTTAAGTCATCACTATATCTTATTTGTTGCCGGACACATTTTTGAATATGATCTCAGGTGATCGACGTTGTGAGTCGTGGTGTCCAGCAGCTGTCTGATTGTCTTGCAACAGGCCCTGTCAATTGCCATTGACGCTTTCTAATGGTTTTTAAGATATAGCTGACCCCTGTTTACTTTATCATATGGTGTGCTATATTGCGTGCACTTGTGATGTCTAGCACGATTGTCCTCTGTGTGCGTTTCGTGGTTTTTAGTTTGAGAGCCAATCGCTTGGTTAAGTTCCATGTTTCAGCTCGGTAGATGACTATCGGGAGAACGCACTGGTTGTAGACCCTTCTTTTTAAAACTAATGAGATATCCTGCTCGGGGTTAACGTTCTTTCTTTTTTTCACCTTTCTTAAAGATTTATAATTGAAAGTTGCTTATCCAACATGGAGAAATATAATCCCTGATGAGCATCACGAACCTCTACTCACTATAGTGATTGATGATTTTATTTTTGTTAGAGAGAACATTTCAAATATTATTTCTATCGTTATTATTAATATCTTTTTGCAACAATCGTTTATCACAACCTGACACTCATTGACATGACGGATGCGTTTATTTTTTATTAATAATATTTTCACATCGCTACTGAATCCGACATTCAATAATCGATTAATATTCCCAGATTGTTCCGGTTGGAATGGACGATGGATTAATCGGTTTTTCCCTCTTGGTCTGCCTGTGCATATGAACCTTTCGTTGATTGTTTTCAACACGTTCCTGAGCTACCCGCACCCGGGTATCGATATGTTGATCGGCGCTCATCGATGGCCGGGTGTCGGTTGAATTTACATTCCTTTTCATAAATAAGCCCCAGTGGATCACAAACAAACACGGCCGGTGCCAATGAGCTGGCTCATGAATCATCTCCTTTTCAGCTTTAATAGCATTGTTCAGCACAAATGGCTATATACAGACCATAATTAGATTAACTCTAAATTCAGACAGCTCTGTAAATCATATTTATCATCGCAGTCTGTCGGAGATTCTTTTTTCTCTATGAAAATAAGTCTTAGCAATGTAGCAGTTCTTTTTTCTCTATGAAAATAAGCATTAGCAATGTAGCAGTTGAACATAATGTTTGATACGGACTTTCAAAATTCTAGAAAAAGGTTTTTATCTGACAAAAAGGTCCTCTGATATGCAGTGTTTTGAGAACAAAGTGAACTTTGCTATGCACAGCGGAGGGACCAAAGTAGCACTGTGGAAATGATAATATCACCTGTCTGTTGGTGATTCGGTTATCTATATGGTATAGGTGTTTGTACATGCTGTAATAGCTCCCGTCAGACACGATACAAGTTTCAGTCTCGTCCGAATTTGTTTTCCAAATTCATGCAAAATTAAAATATCCGACGAATGTAATGACCGTAAAGTTATCTGATACAAAGCAGCTGAAAAAAAGGGGGCGGTGTTCTCATTCAAAAGAAGGTTTAGTGAAAATGCTCATTGTATGAAGGATCAACTCATTTGAAGAACTACTGATTGGTTATTTATTATTAATCTTTGACTAGTATTTGTTTCTTCTTATTTATGTTGCTCGTTATCACAAACACCTAGATCGAATACTAGTAAAAACAGATGGCTGACAATAATTTACCTAATACATTCGAATACTATTACATATAATACTTCTTATTTAAACTGTATACATACAAAATGGAGAGTTATTAGTGTCAGAGAAGTGAGGATTATAGTTCTATGGCTAAATTCCGATGACATATATAGTGACAGTCGTGCGCGCGGTGCTAAGCTTTTGCAATTTGGCATGATGACCATATCGTTTTCAAAAGATTACCACAAACAAGTTGAGGTCGACCTGTGGTGGCATGTGCGCGAAATCCTATATATCGAAAAGTGCTGGTAGCCACAGATTATTGTATAATGTCACTAATTATATGTATCTTTTTTATGAAATCCATTCCCTACGTTAGTGTTTGCTCCCAGCTTCACAGTAAGATCAGACATCACGTGTTACGGTTTTTTAAAATTAAACTCGCCATAGCTCGGGATTTGAAGGTCATTATTCTAAGTACAAACACATATACTCTGATAAACAGCTAGTTAAATATAATTTATGTTTGACTATACATACTATGATATATATCATTGTGTATGCATCTATTTATTTAAGCTTAGTCTACTTGTAATGTGTGTAGGGGAGGGGAGAGTCGAGAGGAATGCTGGTGTTAGGGAGATAAGGCAGAGAGAAACTCGCATTGAGAATCAAAGTGGCTGCAGTGGTGGGATCGGTGAAACACAAAGTGTGGGGATAGAGACAGAGGGAGATCACAAGCGCAACTCACAGAGAATTAACAGGAGACACATATTAGTAGGAGGAAGGAAGGGTCGGGAAGAGGATGTGGGAGGGGTCATTGTGGTGGGACTCGTCGGAGGGAGGGAGGGGAGAGACAGAGAGAGGTTGCACTCGCAATTCACAGAGAATCAACGGGAGACACGTGCAAAGACGTGGTGGTAGCGGGAGGGGAGGGTGTGTGAGTAGATTTGAGAGTAGGAGTGTGGTGGTAAGAGGTAGAGGAAGAGAGTGATGCAGAGAGGGGTTGCACATGCAACATCTGGAGAGAACAGATGGTAGGGGGAAGGAAGTGTCTGCAGGAGGATGGTAAGGACATACCTCCTCCAATACTCATATAACAATATCGCCGTCCCCCTACCGAAATCCGCTCATATTACCACCACGTCTCTGCATGTATCTCCTGTTGATTCCCTCTGTGACGTTTGCGTTGTACTTCTCTCTTATTTTGTGGCATTACTCAACATTACAATTAGGTAAACGGTAAAGCGTCCCGTCTCTTAAGAGACAACTCCCAATGGAATATGGAGGCCGGTGACGAAGACCCGGTTTCTGTTGCATGCGTCAGCTGAGCGATCCTTGCACGTTTCAAGTCTGGTTGAGACCAGAACTTTATTCCTACACGTGTTGTTACGTAATGGTCAGCGAGAAGCGTTGTAGCAAAACACAAGTTAAAAATGTTCTCACAATCGAGAAAAAAGGGTTCCGTTCGCTAGACAACTAGGGTCAAAGGTGAAGAGTTGGGCGCCAGTTTTCGCCAAAATAGAATGTTAACTGGTCATTAAAACAGGCAAAAATAGTAGCAGGAGCAATAGGGTGGACGTCGGCCAGGCCTTCGGGTTGCGATGATGCTCATGTCCCCTCTCCCTCTCCCTCTCCCTCTCTCCGTCCGTGACACATCTAGTAGGAGCTTTATCTCGATTCCTCCGCCACGTAAAACAAGTGTAGCTACGATGTTGTGTGGAATAAACATTTCTGATCGTTGTCAAAATCGGCTTGTTTGACTTTTTCATTATTTTGATGTACGATGCACCTAACAGCAATACATGTGTATGTTCCCTCCAATGCAGTAAACCCTTACAGCAACAGGTGTTATCACCAATTCCCAGGTGTCAGTGTCTCAGCGGAAAACGACCGGAGAAAAGCCGAGGCATCGGAGATTGCTCATAGAAGGCACGCACTAAGTGCAGCGGATGCAGACACAGACGCTTATGGTACAGTTTGTATGACCACCCCCTTGGCAGGATGCAAGTACACCGAAGGGATATTATCACCCTAACCAGACAGCTTAAAATGTACTCAATTAGCTGCACATGAACATGTGTACTAATGAAGAGTTGTCTACACTATTCACCGGGGAATCGAACCCAGAACACGCTGCGTGTGAGACGGACGCGCTATGCATTAAATCATCCGAGCGGGCATTGCAATTATACTAACCATAAATTTATCAGGCTGCACACAGATCATATGGAGGCCTGGTCCAGCAAATCATAGCTATGTAATAAGTATAGTCGAGCCTAAATTATCTTTATCTATCTGTTTATCAGAGTATAGAGATGAAATGAATTTCAAATCCCGAGCTATGGTGATTTTTTAAAAAAAAACCTTTAAAGGTGATTTCTAACCTTAATGAACTTGAAATAACACTGTAAATGGATTTTCCATAACAAAATATATATAATTAGTTGTTCTTTAATACCCGCTACTCTAAACATGTATAGCTATTAGAGATTACCGTCCGTTTGTTTGCTAAATACATGTAAATACAAGGGTTAACCGTCCCCCATACAAACTAACATTTGCCCTGACAAACTGACTGACCCTGGATATTATCTCGATAAGATAACACCCGAGTTGACGAAATGCCCTTACATTTTTCTTTATTTACATTTACATAATTATTCTGTGAGGTAGAAACTAACGATAAAGACCCCACATCTATAACTACGTGTACGCTGTCTGGTTAGTTAACAAAATAGCATGAAGAAGCAAGATCAGTGGTGTGCAGATTAACGTCGATGAGAATTCCATTTGATTGTCAGTGACTTCATTAGCCAAAACGGTATAAGTGTTCTTACATGACATAGCAGGCACACATGCTATTGGCTGCTTGTTTAGACATCGTCGCGTGCATATTTCATTTCTATGTAATTTAACGTATACTGCCTGATCAATGTATCCCCGTAAAGCGTTCATATTTTGAAAAATATTCAATATACGAAACTTTCTCTGGATATTCTGAGCAGTTATAGCCATCTCTTTTCTATCTTTACCAAGCACATAGTGGAACCATCGCCAGTATACAGTCATATGTGTCAATAACCTCTTCCAATGTATCCCGTATATATAAGAAATAAGATGAAAGAAATACGAGTAAAAAAATGAATTGGTAATGCATCAACTAATAAATTAGAATACTATTATATATAATATTACATGCTATCATGAAAGCTTACCTGTGGATATTGTTTCTAAAGTATTTTAATTTAATTCGAGTAAAAGTCATGGTCAATTGGGGGTGAGAGATTAGATATTTGCTCCAAAAGAAGTGATTATGATCAAGTGCATGTCTGAAATACTATCAAATTGACCGCTTGTTTAATTCATTAAACAGGATTATCTCACGTAGTTCATAAACTTACAATAGAATCTGCCAACTATAATCAATGCATGTTGCTATACTAACATACATGGACTCTCATTTGAGAATGCTGGGCGTATTATTAACGCGTAGTAAATACAATTGACTGGGTCGTACTGTAGATTGTGGAACAGTTTGAAACCGGAATGACTTCGTCGCGAAATATACATACTTCTTGGAGTTAGTTTATGTTGAGTTGTAACGAACTATAAAACAACAGAAATGATAAACATATCCCCCCTTACCACGAAGTACTGTTTTGCGGTCTAGTCTTGCAGACGATAAATACTCTAATGAGTTTGATCCCCGCTGGGTTGTTGATGTAAAGTTCTTTTTTTACTGTTAATGCTGTCGATTGACTGATTGTGCAGCAATAGTTAATAGGCTAGTTTCGCAGCCAATTATTACTACACTGTCTCTAATCTTAAATGGGTGCCTTACAACGAGTGAATATTGCCGTAATGTGGCATTGTACCATCCTAAATAACCTTGTAAATATCCTCACTAGGTATCCCACAATTATGGCCGTGTGCCATACTCGGCTAAACTTCTTAAATATCATTAGACGTTATCAGTGAACACAATTGGAAAAGAAAATAAGGAAACAATAGATATGTTTGGCATTATCGGCGGGTTAGGTTTACTGACATCTGTTTTACCGAGGTTTCTATGCGGAGCAGTTCGAAGGTGGATCAAATCAAAGTCGTTCCGGGTTGCGTCTTATGGAATTGAATGTTTCAGAAACGACAATGACAACGGTTCTTCGACAAATAACAACAGTTTTGCTATTTGCAGCTGATGTGGATCCAGTTAATTATGGTGGTTTCAAGCACAATTCTCCGAGAATGATCGACGTTTTAACATCAGCCTCGGGAAAAAGGTGTGACAGTTCAGGCCAGTAACTGATCCGAAATGATTGAGCAACTATCAGTAACGCGGTTAGAGTAATTGCAGAGGGATGAGCCTTGTCGAAAGGGAGCCGGTGGGAGATACATAATGTACCGATTAGTGTCTTATTTGGGGTGGTGGGGCATACATATATTACGTGGTTACTATATTTTAGATACATTTTATCACCACTAAATTAAATTTTATATCACATTTTCAATTTTGTTAATACAAAATTAGCCGATTATTATTAAATTCAGTAAAAATGAAAATTATAATGTGGTTACTTAATTGAAAAAGTTTTGGTTTTGGTTCATCTATACTAAACGAAAATATTGAGCATAGTTTGCGAAGGTAACAGATTTAATATCTGTCAAATGCGACAGTACTGTTACGTGAAATTGTATTTCTAATGTTAATAATACACAGACTTTGTATTGGAGCAGTGTAACATGAAAATGCTATACAAAATCTCATTTAAACATAGTGTTGACATTTTTATGTGCAGTTGTGTATTTACTTTTAATAATACACAGTCGTTGTATTGGATTGGATTCTCTCCACAACTATTTTCCTCTTTCTCTTCGGAATATTATTATCATAATTAGTTTTATATTTTACTACGTTTTGCCGTTATGTATTTATATCTTTCTCATTATTGGTTTTAGTGTTGCCCCACAATCAAGCTGCGTGACCTCTGGAAACTAAGTGCATTAAACGTTGCCTTTGACTGCTCTTTGTGCCCTCATACGGTCAAGTACTGCTGCACCCTGCTAAGGTTCATTTGCTATTAATCCGTTGCCGATTCTTATTTGACCAATTGTATAGATACTTTGAAAACCTAATCTGGCATACGGATACAAGTGTTGGAAACCCAGTGACGGTTAAATTCCTTACAATAGTAACGGTCTGTGCGACACGTCTATTATGCCCATATATAAAGGGAAATCTCCAGGGAGATCGGACCTCTGACCTGCAGTTTATGATACCGGTGCTCTAACCAAAGGAGCAAGTTTGTCCGGAAATTATCCAGCCATGTATTATTAAGGAGAAAGTAGCTTAACTAGGGCAATGTCATTTTATTTCCCTTCAAATTACTGCCCCATGGGTCCTCACACACGTATTCCAGCATTTCTCCTAAACAGTATGCGGTCCTCTTTCGTTATCGCCATGAGCTTCCACGTTGCAGTCTCATTAATCTCGTCCACGGTCGCCTACTCTGATGTGGTGAGGGCAAGCTTGTCTTGTAAGCCACTTCACTATTGTAGTGAGTTTGATCTTCACTAGGTGACCCCATATATTTTACCTTCTACCAGACTATGCATAGTAAGTAAATACTAGTAGTAATTCTTTGTAAAAAGAGTTGACTTGCTTATTATTCTTGTAATACCAACTCCGTGTAGGCTTTTTTTAGATAATCGCAGATGCCAAATAATTTTAGTTACGCTATTAATCAATGTTCTCTGACTTCATTGATCTAAGATACCAACGGTATTATTTTGCGACGGCATCAGGTGAGATCGCTAAACGATTTCAGGAGAGTTACGTAGCCATTGTCCAAATGAAATTACTGCGATAAATATCAACGTCAGCTGCAGAAGAAACATCGGCTGAAGGACGGTTTGTTGTATCGTCAGGGCACAATCATTATATTAATTGATAATTCTATACTTTGAATGCTTTCCGATTTATTTTACACGACCCCCATTCTCAGTATCCGATAAAATAGTCTCTTAATTTCTTATATGAAGCATTGTCATTATTATTAATTGTTGATTAGTAATCAAATCCTACTTGATTACTGACGTTAATTATAGTTATTGTTATTCTTACAAATCATTAGCGTTTCGGACATTCAAGTTTTTCCATACAAGGGAAGTGTGCATTTGATTTTATATTGTTTTCACATATGGGAATAAAGATATAATGCTTTTTAAACTGGACTTTTTTATCACACGAATCTTATAATTAAACGCATGTCTGCATTGGTTCTTTGAAAAACCTAATTGGCAACTCGTAAAAGCTATTTCTGTATAAAATGCTCTAATTAGTGGTCGATGCGGTAATTTGCATAATTATACGCAGAAATATCAAAAGGTTATTTGGAAATGTAGAAATATTGCACCGATTAATTGAGATAAGCAATATCCATTATGGTTTCTGTGAAAGAAAGAAAAGAAAACAAATTCATTATTTGTGTCTGTTTTCTTTTCTTGATTTATTTACATATTTTCTCGGATTTTGTCTATTTTTTCACCATTGGTTTTTCCTCTCATTCCAGCTGTGTTTCTCATTCGTCACGTTGTTTGTATTATTTTGTAATCAATATTTAGACAAACGCTTCGTAACCTTTTTAGACTAGAGGAACTGTAGTATAATGCCGGTTGTACTACTTCTCGCCGATAGAGTATGCGCGAGAGAGAGAAGATGATGATAATGACGTCTCGTTCCGGGTCTGTTGACGTGAGCTGGCATTTTCGTGGAGGGAAATTAATTTCGGAGAAAACGGTCTCCCACGTGGGTGGAGAGAAAAGATGACACAATCCAGGATCTTCAATTGGAAACCTGTGGTTTTATTTCCGTCGATATTCTTTTCTGTGGAGGTTTCGCGGTTTACTTTGAGGCATCGCATTCTGTTTCTTTTAGTTGTCTACACGAGGGGTCATTTTCATGTATTCTATTAGTCCTGGTAGTAATTTCTAAAACAAGACTTCTTCTTCCTTCCTTCACCCGTCCAGGTGAGAGAGCGAACTACCTCGCCCCTGACCTGCCGTCTGTCTGCTGGATCCTAAACTGCTAATTGCTTCTAGCCGGCTCTCTCCTCCCTCAACCCAAACGGACAGGGGATTGTCTGGGCCCCTTTAAAAGGCCACCGGTAATACGATATGTCCTGTTGGTCACGTACGCCAAACGCGCGAACACACGAACACAGTGCATTTCGTTACATACACCCATTTGTGAAAAAGAAATTTTTCAAACCCTAATCCTAAACCGTAATTTGCTATAAAACATATGGCATTGTAAGACAACGGTCTAATTGCATATACATATATTTATATTTTTGAAACATTCGTCTCCATTCATTGTACAATCAATTCTCGTACTTCTCGTTTTGATCGTAATTCGCTATAAAACCCTACAGCATCGTGAGACGACGGTCTAATTGCATATGTATATAGTTTTTAAAAATGCATACATATATTTATATTTTTAAAAAGGTCATCTCCATTCATATAAGCTACATTATACAATACATTCCCGTACTTCTGGTATGGATTTTTTGTTTAAGCTTTTCTCGTATCACCCCAATCAAAGACAGCAACCTTTGATTTAGATCTCTGCACGTCTTTATCACTCGTTGTTTTGATCTTTCTGCGCCTCCCTATGAGCAGGTGTGCCTCGTAGCGGCCTTACTGTGTTACCATGCTTTTTCACACTCTGTCTGACAGTAACTCTTAAATTAATTCCTGAAAATCATCTTACTCGATTTTCAAGATTGAGGATGCGTTCTGCCTTTATAACGTCTCGTTTTAAAACAAACGTAGAACGTTATTTTCACTGTTAGTTTATTTTCGTAAAAGCAAAAACGTGGCCTAAAGTGAACTTTAGAAATGTTGGAGATACTGTACTGGCCTTTTTACCTAGGATTGAACCGCGAGTATTAATCGGAAGTATATGTGTGTCTAACCCATCACCAAGCCGGTTACACCCTGAACGAGCTAGACATAACGGGGCTGTTTACAAAAATAGCTACGAGAAAAGGAGATAATAAAGCTAATAAAAAAGGCTGTTTATAATTGAACTACTGGAAAAGAGCTAAGAAATCGGAATGTCTAGTAGCGCTACGCATGAATGAAATATACACAACACTAATCCTGAATCCTAACACTGAATCTAACCCTGAAGCTTAACCCTAAACCTAACCCTAATCTGTAAATTCCTGAATGGAATCCAAAGGGAAGAAGGAATCTAGCGTACCCATAAGAATAGCACTTACAGAAAGCTTACAGCAAATCCACCGAAAAGGAAAAGAGATATTAACCCCCGGCTGTCCACTCTTATCATCAGGCAGTCAGTAGAGGATGTAAATGGATTTCCAAACACAGGAGCAGGCCATAACATCAATTTGAACGTGTAGCCGTTTGGAGTCGTAGCGCTTCTTTTCCTTTCAACTAAAGTATATTATCAAGTGTCACCTAGCTCTTTCCATGCTTAGCTAAACAAAT